>OX439383.1:17471482-17660517 GCA_949319315.1 Zelleria hepariella | reverse complement strand
GATGAACTTTTCTAGACAATTGTTGTGCTTATGGTGCTCTTTCATTTGGCATATGCCTCATTGTTGCAGGATCTCGGAGAAAAAAAATATCTGTCATTAATCGAAAAAACTTGAATCGATTAAAAAACTATGGGCACCGGGACCGATTTCGATGAGCTTCGGTGCAATCGGTGCCTACACTATGCTCTTTCACTTGACATACCGTTTATCTTTGCAGGACCTTCCATAATAAAAAAAACTTGTAATTACCCGAAATAACTCGAATCGTTAAAAACGCCGATTACTCGAAATCACCGGGACCGATTTCGATGAGCTTTTCTAGACAATTGTTGTGCTCATTGTGCTCTTTCATTTGGCATATGCCTCATCCTTGCAGAATCTCGGAAAAAAAAAATCTGTCATTAATCGAAAAAACTTGAATCGATTAAAAAACTATGGGCACCGGGACCGATTTCGATGAGCTTCGGTGTAATCGGTGACGACATCAAGCTCTTTCATTTGACATACCCCTGATCCTTGCAGGACCTTGCATAGTAAAAAAAAATTGTAATTACCCGAAATCACTCGAATCGATAAAAACGCCAATTGCTCGAAATCACCGGGACCGATTTCGATGAACTCTTCTAGACAATTGTTGTGCTCATGGTGCTCTTTCATTTGGCATATGCCTCATCCTTGCAGGATCTCGGAGAAAAAAAATATCTGTCATTAATCGAAAAAACTTGAATCGATTAAAAAACTATGGGCACCGGGACCGAAGTCGATGAGCTTCGGTGTAATCGGTGACGACATCAAGCTCTTTCATTTGACATACCCCTGATCCTTGCAGGACCTTGCATAGTAAAAAAAAATTGTAATTACCCGAAATAACTCGAATCGATAAAAACGCCGATTACTCGAAATCACCGGGACCGATTTCGATGAGCTTCTCTAGACAATTGTTGTGCTCTTGGTGCTCTTTCATTTGGCATATGCCTCATCCTTGCAGGATCTCGGAGAAAAAAAATATCTGTCATTAATCGAAAAAACTTGAATCGATTAAAAAACTATGGGCACCGGAACCGATTTCGATGAGCTTCGGTGTAATCGGTGACTACATCAAGCTCTTTCATGTGACATACCCCTGATCCTTGCAGGACCTTGCATTATAAAAATAACCTGTAATTACCCGAAATCACTCGAATCGAAAAAAACGCCGATTGCTCGAAATCACCGGGACCGATTTCGATGAACTCGTCTAGACAATTGTTGTGCTCATGGTGCTCTTTCATTTGGCATATGCCTCATCCTTGCAGGATCTCGGAGAAAAAAAATATCTGTCATTAATCGAAAAAACTTGAATCGATTAAAAAACTATGGGCACCGGGACCGAAGTCGATGAGCTTCGGTGCAATCGGTGACTATACTATTCTCTTTCATTTGACATACCGCTTATCCTTGCAGGACCTTCCATAGTAAAAAAAACTTGTAATTACCCGAAATCACTCGAATCGATAAAACCGCCGATTTCTCGAAATCACCGGGACCGATTTCGATGAACTCTTCTAAACAATTGTTGTGCTCATGGTGCTCTTTCATTTAGCATATGCCTCATCCTTGCAGGATCTCGGGGAAAAAAAATATCTGTCATGAATCGAAAAAACTTGAATCGATTAAAAAACTATGGGCACCGGGACCGATTTCGATGAGCTTCGGTGTAATCGGTGACGACATCAAGCTCTTTCATTTGACATACCGCTGATCCTTGCAAGACCTTGCATAGTAAAAAAAACTTGTAATTACCCGAAATCACTCGAATCGATAAAAACGCTGATTGCTCGAAATCACCGGGTCCGATTTCGATGAACTCTTCTAGACAATTGTTGTGCTCATGGTGCTCTTTCATTTAGCATATGCCTTATCCTTGCAGGATCTCGGAGAAAAAAAATATCTGTCATTAATCGAAAAAACTTGAATCGATTAAAAAACTATGGGCACCGGGACCGATTTCGATGAGCTTCGGTGTAATCGGTGACTACATCAAGCTCTTTCATTAGACATACCGCTGATCCTTGCAGGACCTTGCATAGTAAAAAAAAACTTGTAATTACCCGAAATCACTCGAATCGATAAAAACGTCGATTACTCGAAATCACCGGGACCGATTTCGATGAGCTTCTACTCAGTTGATGTGCTCATTATGCTCTTTAATTTGGCATATGGCTCAACCTGACAGGATCTTGGACCAACTCTCATACCCCTTTGCCCACTAAATTTATCTTAGCTTTATCTTTACCTTCCAGGTCTTGGCGACTATGAGCGCAGAAGTAAGACCCTGCGGAGGTTACGGCAGCAGGAGTATCGGCAGTACCTCGATCAGGTATTTATTTTTTTATAAAATCAAATCTATTTATTTCGATTTCTTCTTCCGGCCTTGCTGTCTCTTTTAAAGCTTGATGACGATCTACACCACTCAATGCGTTCATCATTACGGACGAAATGCTCATTGGAATTTCATTTTGTCATTACTTTTAAGGCACAATAGTATGCACACTAGCGCCGCCAATGAAAAAAAAAACATATCTCCTTTTTGGATGCGTTTTTTGCTAAAAACTCTCCTGCAAACTTTTGGCCACTTTTGGCGATAAATGATTGCATTCGTAGGTTCTAGGATCTGGAATCCAAACCTTAGGTCCTAAAAATAGTTAAGCCTCGCGTAGAGATTTTGCTGGAGAGTTTTTAGCAAAAAACGAATCCAAAAAGTAGATATGTTTTTTTTTCACTGGCGGCGCTAGTTGTGCCTGCTATTGGGCCTTAACCCCTAGAATTTTTTAATATATATATATTTTTTAATTATCACTGTAAATCCCTGAATTGAAAGTATTTCTTCTCCACAGCAAGCGAAAAACAAACTAGAAGAGAAGGCGATCGCGGAACGCGCGGCGAGAGAGCGAGACAGACGCGAGAGTGAACGAGAGGAGCAGCTGTTGCGGAGAGAGAGCGCGCAGCGACGAGTGGAAGACGAAAGGAGGACTTACCACACGGAGCGATTGGAGAGGAACAGTAAAAGATTCGAAGATGGCGACTGTAAGCTATTTTTCATACATTTTTGGGCGGCCATCTTGAATTTATAGTTTAATATAGTTAGAAGATAGGTAGAAGCATAACCGCCATTTTTAATTCCCAACTCGTATTTTCCCCAGAAAGATATATTTCATACATGTTTGATCTAATTTAAAGATTGGACAGATAAACATTTTCAATTTCCTCTCTAACGATTGATTATTAAAGTATAGTCAAAGCTACGACTTTGCTACATTCCCCAGTTTCAAGCTTGAATAAAATAGTTTTATTTCTTAATCGATTGTGAAAAGAAAATTAAGTACATAATGACGAGGTGCGAACACAATTTTCTTAAATGACAGCTTGTGTCAAATGAATGCAGTCTAAAGTCAAAATCTTTAAAATTTTTAACACATTATTACGTATTCTTGGCACAAGTCCTTAGAATTATTAACAAAAGTATATAATATTGTTCCAGATGGCGCTACTGCGCCGGTACAGCCGGTACAGTCGGTGCAGTCGGTACAGTCGGTGCACAGTCGCGTGAGGACAGTCGACACGGGGGTGCAGGTTGGACCGACGCGGACGCCGCTATCCGTCGCCGTACAGACTGATCCCACGGACTTTTACACTGTGAGTCTTACGTGTGTTCTGTGGTCTAAAGGCGCGATTACATTACGAAACTACTTTCATGCATTTTCGGATACATTGATGTCACAAAAAACTATTTCATGTCGGACCGTCTTGTTCAATCGACAATGTAATCGAAAATGCATGAAAGTAGTTTCGTAATGTAATCGCGCCTTTACAGTCGATTGAATGAGGGGTACCGCTTTAGTACTCTCACTAGTTGGCGCCACTGCGCCGCAGCATAAACCTTAAACACTATCTAGATAAGCCGCAGATAGTGTTTAAGGTTGGACGATAGCAACGTGGCGGGAAATTCATTCACAGTTTTTTACATTTTGTCATATTTTGAGCTATTTTTGTTCAGCGATATTTCGTTCGCGGCAATAACATAGTATTCTTTTCATTATTGTAAACAACAGAACAACAATAATTCAGCCGATTATGTGTTCTGGTCATCAAAAAGTTTTTTGGGCAGTGCCACTGCTTCGTAGACCAGAACAAAATATAATCGGCTGAATTGTTGTTGTTTTGTTGTTTACAATAATGAAAAGAATACTATGTTATTGCCGCGAACGAAAAAAACTCTGAAAATTTTGAATTTGCCGCCACGTTGCTGTCGTCCCACCTTAATAAATGAATAACAAGTCAAATAACTTTCGTCAATTCCAGCCGAGGCCGCCACCGCGCCACCTCGCCACCCAGCAGCAGGCCGAGCGCGAGCTGTCACCGCGCACCGGGGTCGAACCTGCGTCCCGGCAGGTCGACGAGCGACCCATACACCCCGCGCCCTGGATCAACGAGTCACGGCGACGAAGCTACGGAGACTATGACGGTAATGGTCCTTACCTGCTTTAGAAACTTGTTTGCTGGTCTTACAACCCCGGATCAAACTGAGGCCTTAGCCTGTAACGCAATGGTATTTTTATTTTTAATTTTTATTTTTATTTATTAGTCACTCCAACACAATGACATTCTAATACAAATGGACAACTCATAGGCGCTCAAAATCGGTAACTGAAAAATTGTGCTTATATTCAGTGTAAGCACAATATTTTCATTAGACGTTTGATGACTACGCAGCTGACAACATGCCAAAATGTGGTACAAAAGAGTGCCGAAATAACACCTTGACGATGCAAAATAAAGATGGTGTGACCTACCATCGGTTAATTAATATTATTTACATATGATAACAGGAGAAAAGGTACAAATATTAAGAGGAAACTATTAAATTTTCAATAAAAACCATTGATTGAAAACAAATGTTCCTGTTTCTTTCTCTCCCGCGGGTCAGAAAGAGATAGACAAAATGATGCTTCAAGAACATAGTCAGAAAAGAAAACAATGGAGACTCCTTTTGTAAAGTAAAAATTCTAAGGACTAAAATTTTTCGCACAGTTCTTGCTCTATCCTTAGTCAGTTGAAAAGGGGCAGGCATTTTCACTAACATGACAGTTCGACCTGCCAGTTTACTGAGTAAGATGATGGGATAGGCTTTAGTTAAAATAATATAAAAAAACTACCAGGGGCTTAAGTCTGTAACACAATGTCGTGTCGATGGCGTCCCAGTATAAGTAGAAAGACAAAACAGGGGTTTCCTCGTTTTTCTCCTGCAACCAGCGAACTAATCCTCTAGAATTAGAATCAGAATAATATTTCCTGTACTTACAACAAAAAAAAAGGACCGACACAGCATGAAAAAATCGTAATTGATGCTGTCAACTGGGAGCTCTTTTTGGCACCGTTGCGTTACATACTCAGGCCCCAGGCCCCGCCACACTGATACACGAATACTTCATCCTCTTCATTCGGCAGAAGACCAAAGTCGAAGATATCTGGCTAGGCGGGAGTACCAACGGTGGACTAGGGCGACACGGAATGGTGGCCTAAAATGGGTCGAGGGTCGGTGTGTAGACTGAAAGCTCGATGACATTGTCAAAACAGCGGGAGGACAATGGACGAGATTGGCATTAGACCGAGGGGGTTGGCGTGAAAAGGAAGAGGCCTATGCCCAGCAGTGGCCTTTATTTATGGGCTGGATAAATAAGAAGATTGGTATCACCTGGTTTTTTAAACTTCGCTGTTATTATTTTCCTAGACGCTATCGAGCTATTCGAAAAGTCGTAGAACAACATTTGTTGGAAATCACATTTAAGGGTTGACATGTTTCAGGAAAAAAGCTATTTACAAATTATACTTACCTGCCTATTTTTCATAGTTTTGAATATAAACTGTTTAAAATAATATCCGCAACATTTAACAGATTTTTTTCCCCATAACAAAAAACTAAAATAGGCTATTGCTACTCCACTGCTATCTTTATTCAAAAAAACTTCAAAAATCAACTTACGTAGCTTCAAATTGCGTGATTGATTTACATTTCCGCTTAGTGACACAATACATTTTGAGGGCTTGAAGTGTCAGCAGCAATGTAGAAATAAAAAGTCAGTCGAAGCATAATAGGGTGAAATTAGCGTGTGCCATGTTTCGACTTGGTTATTGTACGGAACAGTTTGTCCATTTGTATTAGAATGTCATTGCTCCAACAGCATAATCGAATACATGGTATCAATCAAATATTACAGAAACTTATGGCTAGCGCTTATGCCTATTACAGGACGTGCACAACATTTTAAATCGAACAGTTACATAATCATTTAAGAATAAAACCAGTTTATTGAAGTTGCAATCAAATTACATGCAAATAAATTAAAAATACAATTTTGTTAAAAACTCAATTCATAGTCATGCGATATACTAAAATTAAATTAAATTTGATTAAAAACTATTTACAGGATAAAATTAGCAATATTAGTACCAAAATTGGCTCCCAGTTGACCTCTTCAATTACGATTTATTAATGCTGTCGGTCCTTTTAATGTTTTTTTTTAGTACAGCACAGAATATTCTGATTCTAATTCTAGATGATTAGTTCTCCGACTGTAGGAGAAAAACGAGGAAAGCCCGGTTTTGTCCTTCTGCTGGGACGCCATCGAGACGCCATTGCGTTACAGGCTAAGGCCTCTGGTGATCCATAAGACGTGCGGTCAAGTTTCAAGCTACTACTCGTATCGCCATGGAAGCTCTCATTAAGAGGGCGTTAGAGCACCATTTTTCTATACAAACGTAGTTCCGGTTTAATTTCTAAACTTAAGGCTGGATTTTGCTGAAACTTGGTTTATATCAGCAGATGACCAATACGGAGGTTTGCAAATAGTTTATAAACTAAAAAAAATTGCCTAAAAGAAATTAGAGCGATGCGTTTTTCGCGCCGAAAAAGATGTTACTTTCAGCTGTTATTTACTTACATTATTACACTGTCTATTTGAGTCGAACTACCTTGGGAACATCAATAATGTATTGTACTTGTCAGAAAAAAAAAGCATTTTGAAATAGCTGATAAAATGTAGGAATGGCAGCGGAACTACGAAACAATTTGGGGAAATAGATCTATTACGTTATAACTACAACCAAATACTCGCGAAAGGACACGAACACACGTAGACTCATTCAGCCGCATTGCCTCTCACTTTTCCCGCGCCCCGTCTCGCTCTGGGTGAAACAGCTATAGAAAACAGTGTTTCACGCGCTTGCCCATCGCCGAGTTCCCACGGTCCTGAAGGGGTCCCTTAAGACAGCCACGAGAGGACAGGAGAAGACGTGGACGCCCCGTTCACACGTGGCACCGAACTGTGGAAGGCGAGCTGCGAGCCGTTGGGCTGAGCCGGAGCGAAGCCAGAAGAGTAGCTGAGGACAGGAAGGCTCGGCGCGATCTTGTAAAGGTCCTCTGTACCTCTGGGGTACCACAGGACAACAAAAACTTTAGAAACTTGCTTGCTAGTCTTACAACCCTCGCCCCGGATCAAACTGGTGATCCATAAGACGTGCGGTCAAGTTTCATGCAACTATACCCCATGAAAGCTCTCACTAAGCGTATTTCGTAAACGGTAGGGTAGGTAATAGTATGAGGTAATGGCCACTGGCCACCCTGGTGTCAGAGTTTTTAGCCCGCCCAAAGGGCATCACTTAACGATTGTTATTAATCAACAACAACCGAGACCAACAGTTTAACGTGCCTTCCGAAGCACGGAAGCGCTCAGATATTATTGCCACTAGCGGTCACCCATCCCCCATCCATGGACTGACCGCGGCCGTTGTTGCTTAACTTTGCCAATCGATTGAGAACGGCTAGTGCAACTAACGCATCATAGGTCTTCTTCGTACATTGCGGACGGTTTATGCAGCGTAGTGTTTTAGGCACATTTTTCTGTGGCTGAATAGGCCAATTTTGGAGCGGCACAGTCGGCCACACAGAACGCACTGAAATGATCCGTCAGGGGGATTTGGATCTTGAGCGTGGTAAACGGTTAAACTTACTAACAAAATAACTATTCCTTTGTACTGAGTACTTTTCAATTTAATTCCAGAGCGCACGCACGCGCTGTCGACGGACTCGAACCGGAACAAGGCGTCCAGCGAGCCGCGCCGCAACTACTTTCCGTCCATATTCGACGAGGACGCCATACAGCGGCGGAACAATAGGGTCGAACAGGTAATATAATCCGTGCGGGATCAGAATGGGATAATACCTTTTGGAACTAAGACATAAGACTGAGACTGAATTGAATGATTTTTGGGTATTATTCACAGAATTTTGTTTTTTTTTTGCTTTACTAAATAATCACCCCTGAGTCGGGTGCAGTTTACAAAACAATACCTTGTATTTTATATTTTAAATTAACAGGAAGCGGCCGAGCGTCGTCTATTCTACCAGAAAGAGCTGAAGAATCAGATAGAGGAGCAGCAGAGGATACGGGAAGAGAGAAAAGCTAGAGAAAAGTGAGTACATACCTGGGTCGTTCTCACTCAGCCTAGTTGGACTAGCCATTCTTAATCGATTGGCAAATTAAGGCACCGTGCATAGTGAAAAGCCCGCGCGCAAATAAAAATGCACAAAATCGAACCCTGCAAATACAGGGTGCACTTAAGTCGATAGCGAAACTTTAAGTAGGCTGTCTACTGATCGATACAAACAACTTGTACTAGGTGGCGAAGAAAATGGAGCGAAAAAAAATATCAGCTCTTCCATACAAAAGGTCGACTCAGTACTGCGCCAAATGTATGAAGCAGCTGATATTTTTTTCGCTCCATTTTTTTCGCCACCTAGTAAAAGTTGTTTGTATTGATCAGTAGACAGCCTACTTAAAGTTTCGCTATTGACTTAGAGTGCACCCTGTAGATAGGTACATATACTAAACGAATCGAAAAATAAAACACAATCAAACACTCTCTAATTTTTACCGAGTTCATGGAATGACAGTTGCTACAAAGGCTTTATCTGATAGTAGCATACTCTAGCAACTGTCTAGCAAATTAGAGTATAGAATTAGATGAGAGCTATCATAACACAGCCAGTGTGGTAATCATAAAAGTTTAGAAGATATTTTCGCTGAAAAAAAATAGGCGACGCGCTTTGTTTCAGCGAAAATATCTTCTAAACGTTTATGAATATCAACACGAAACTGGCTGTGTTAGATAGCTTTACTTTTAAATTTGAGGATTTGAGGGGTATTTATTTATTTTTTATTTAGAAGTTATTTCAATATTATTCATTGCAATTTCCTCATTTTATAGAATGCTTGAGATGGCTGAGATGCGTCGCTTGGAGGAACAACTGGACATGCTACGGACGGCACAAGACAAGGAGACCAAGAAGAACGACCAAATAACTTACGCGGTAAGTACTTGCGGTATTAGCGACTTAAGGTTCAACGAAAGTAACGTGGCGGGATTTTTGTTTTTTTCAGTTTTGTAGGTAAACTGAGATTTTTTGTTACAAGATAATAAAACAGTATTTCTGTTCTAAACAACAAAAATTCAGCAAATTTTCTCAATAAACTAGTTTTGGTGTAGTATCACTAGTTTTTCGAGCAAATCATCTTTTCAAATGAAGGCGCAACTGGATCTCATTACGTAGATGCAAAGGTCTTATGCCCGTTTTTACCAACCATCCCTAATTTTAAAAGCAAGCGTTGTGAGTTGAGTTCGTATGGTCCTTAATCTATGACCACTAGACTTGCAGAGGTGCAGATAACTTTCGTTATAAGATCTTTTAAAATTAGGGATGGTTGGTAAAAACAAGCATTAGTGTTTGTTTTTTTTACGAATGTTAACATCTAATCTAAAAAGTTATCTTTCCAGATGAAAGAGAACGCCCGCCAGTTCGAGTCAAAACGCACGGCGCTGCAGAAAGAGATCGACGCCGAACAGAAATCCTACTTCCGAGCGCTGAGTCAACCCGCGCGCTTCTCCACACGACCCATACACACCTCCAGGAGCGAAAACACCGTCCCACTGTCATGCAAACTGTCAGACCTTGACAGGCTTGACAGGAAACCGTTCTCGACCAACATAGCGGAGAACTCAATATTCTCGCCAAACTACGACGTCGACAATTACTTGAGATTGAACCTTAATCCCAGTAAAGAAAGCCTCATGTCCAACAGAATGGAAAGCGGATATGCCAGGGGTCATAATAACAGTAATAACCAAGAGTCTAAAACTGACAATACGGGTTCAAGAAGGTTCAGCTTTGCGCCCGATTTCGAGGATGAAAACTGCGACTCGAAACAAGTCGTCGTCGAAAAGGCTTTGGTGCACGAAGAACCGAAAAAGGCCAGGATTTTAGAGCAAGGCATTGGTAAAAGCAAGTCCACAAGTGAAACGTTCAATAGACCGCCAGTGAAAAGTGACTATGAACCGTCGTTTCTCAAAAAAGACCTTAATACACTCATAGATTCAAAACCCCCTTTGGAAGATATTCCAATACCAGTGCTAAGACATTCACCAATAGTTCTCCAAAGTGATGACGACAAACTAATAAACGCACAGAAAGACAACAGTGAAGCAATGAAGCGTCTAGAAGGCAAATGGAAGGTGCCGGCCGTACAGAAGAATATACTAACTTCGCTGCCTAGTGCGGATGGCAAAAACGTTAGCATACTCACTCAGCTGGGCTCGATTAGAAGGCAACTGCAAATGGAGCAGTTGAAGTTAGATAAAATGCTCAGTAAAGACAGTGATTTGTGAAAATAACCGCCTACCGAGCAAAATAATCACGCATCTTGGATATAGCAAGCAGGTGCCTTAGCCTGTAACGCAATGGCGTGTCGATGGCGTCCCAGCAGAAGGACAAAGCCGGGGTTTCCTCGTTTTTATCCTACAACCAGAGAACTAATCTTCTAGAATAAGAATCATAATATTCTTTGCGGTACTACAAAAACATTAAAAGGACCGACAGCATTAATAAATCGTAATTCAAGCCGTCAACTAGGAGCTCATTTTGGGACCATTGCGTTACAGGCTAAGGCCCCAGAAAGCGATCGTCGCTGTCAAACTGCACCACAGATTAGAGACGATTACTTCCCGGTTGCTCCGCGGCGCCACTTTCTATGCCAAGAAAGCTAACCACAGAGTAAGAAGCCCGAACTTAGCAGTTTTTGCAACCGATAGCGCAGTGGCCTTAGCCTGTAACGCAATGGTGCCAAAATGAGCTGTCAGTTGACGGCTTCAATTAAGATTTACTAACGCTGTCTGTCCTTTTTTTTAGTACAGCAAAGAATATTTTGATTCTAATTCTAGAGGATTAGTTCTCTGGTTGTAGGAGAAAAACGAGGAAACCTCAGTTTTGTCCTTCTGCCGGGACGCCCTTGACCCGCCATTGCGTTACAGGCTAAGGCCCCTGATCTCACGTAAGTATGGCAGATACATAATCTAGGAACTGTTTTATTGTGCTTTTCCATTTATTGTGTAAACAGTGTTACTAAAATAACATAATGCTGATACGTTGAGGTGAAAGAATTTGAGGAACCTATCGCATTTAGGGCCGTAAGATCAATCACAGTTTTAACTCAGACCATAAATTAAACCTCGCATTTTGTTTGAACGTTAATCGACAGATAGGGTTTAAACTAGCCTTTTTGGTTTAAACTGTGATAGATCTTACGGCCCTTAGTGTGTATAAACCAAAGGTATGAATCATCGAAAGTGGATTAAAACGCCCAAAGTAAGTATGTGTTCCAGAAAACCCGGTGGTCCATTGCCATCGTATTGCCTTATATTGTATAGCGAAGGTAGATAAGTAGGAATGTGTAACTTCCAAAATTGGCTTTGATGTAGAATATTAATAAAGTATTTAGATAGATCTACAGTAGGAACGAGGGAAATAGGATACAGATACTCTATCTCACGAAATCCGTTTGGTTATGAATGTTGTCAGGCGTGCATGTATACAATGCTTTAGGCTCAATTCACACTGGCGCAGAGTCGAAGCGAAGCGAAGGGCACGTTTTTCATCATCTCTATTTCTCTTTGAATACGGTACGAATTTGTGTTGCGAAATTTGAAAACGCTCAGCGACGCGCGAATGCGCGCGTCTTCGCCTCGCGTCTTCGCCTGCAAGGGTCACTAATTATTTCGCGTCGCGTCGCTTCGCTTCGCTTCGACTCTGCGCCAGTGTGAATTGAGCCTTAGTGTGCGTAAGCGCGGCTGAGCGTGACTGAGCCGCTGCCCACAGATTACAAAACAGAACCGCGCGCTTACGCACACTAAAGCATTGTATGCATGCACGCCTGACAACATTCATAACCAAACGGACTTCGTGAGATAGAGTATCTGTAGCTAGAATGCTTTGTTTATCTTATTTCAACATCCAGGGAATTTTGTTTGAGTGGTTTTTTTCTTTTCGTTTTACCAAAACAGCAGTGGTTCCATGGTTTTATCTGTAAATAATTGCAACTTTATTTTGAAAATTATTATGTTATTTTTTATTCTATAAAATTATTCCAGTGATTTGAGTGTGGTGAAAGATCTAGCTTTGCCTCGTGCAAAGTTTATATTTTAGTTTGTAAGGATAATAATGCTAAGATTAATATTATTTTCTGTCCATTTAATCTGAATCATTGCATTTCGGGAAGTTTTTTTTTAAATAAGGAGTACCCTACAAAACTAAAACTGTCCCATTTTCAATTGCATGTTTTTAATTCTTATGTATAATTTTTACCGTAGTTTTTAAATATTGCATGACATTTGGTTATTTTACCACAATTTAGTATCTATTGGTAAAATAGAGTTAAGTAGGCAATCATATAAAATATGAATAAGCGTAATATTTTGTTATTTCCGTCCATTTTAATCAAACTTTGTAACGGTAAGGCTTGAAGTCTTGCCATCTAGTCGGAGGCCAGCCAATCCGAGATTGCAAAAGAGTAATTTATACCCATATTTGCAATTCTGAAAACCCTCACGTGGTACTAGAAATTCTGGTACTTGTAAATAATTTCTCTTGCCGTCAGTATAGTCATCAAATATTGTTTGTTTTTTAAGTTTGATATATTCGTTGTTGTGCCAAAAGGATGTTTCTAACTTGTGTCATTTGTCCACTGTTTTGTCATAATATTTTAACGTTTTTACTAAATAATCCCATAAGTTTTTAATAAATTGATCATTAACTTTAAATATAAATGTGCGGAAATGTTCGCATTATTTAAACCAAAACTTTTTTTAAAATTGAATATTACACTATCTAAAACGTAAAATAATAAGGGTATCTAAGGCACAATGTATCAATATGGGTGAAAACTTTTGGCGCTAACACAGGCTGCTATTTCTAAGAAAGTTAACATAAGGGATAGCTAGTCAGTTTTTTATATTGATTGTAAACTCAATTACAAAGTCATAAAGTTCAAAGTGCAAAAGAAAAGCAAATCACTCCTAGCACAAATATGAAATTTAGTACAATCTGCCACACGTTAAGTATCCCCTTTGGTTCAAATAGGGATTTTTCCAAGTGTAAAATTTGACAGCGATTCTAACTAAATCTGTGGTTCCTATGGAAACATCAGATTAATAGACTGATTTTGGCAGTTTTTCTAACTATAATTTGATGCTTGGAAAAATCCTCATTGACGCACTTATAACTCGCGCGATAAGAGGTATTGTGGGGTATCCTAGTATGTGGCTGACCGTACATTTTTACTAGTTGAATTTATAAAAGGCCTTAGTACCGTGATAAGTGAAAAGCCTTAGTAAAATAATGTAGCATTTAATACGCTCGAAGCGAGAATACTGAATATTGTTTTGTATTGATACATTTCGGGTAACCACGTAAAATGTTTTGTTAATGTTAAACTTTAACGTTTATTTGCTATGTACGTTTCGAAATATTGTTTTAATTAACTAATAAATGGGTAAATAATAATAATTACACGTTTTATTTAGTTTTATAGACATATCCCAAACCTATTGTAAAAATAGGTGTGCTATTGCACAAATAAAACAATAACGTCTGAATTTAAAATTCCCCCGACACTAGCTTCAAATAATATATCTCATAAACGGCTGAATCTATTTTGATAAAACTCGCTATACAACCTGCTTTCCAATAAAAGTACCGCATCGAAATCGGTTCGCCCGTTTAAAAACTTTGTTGCCCACAGACCGACACACACAGCGGTCGAACTTATAACACCCCCCTCTTTTCGGTCGGGGTTTAAAAGGGAAAACATAATTTAACAGAAAGAAATGTAAGACATCATGTACTAAGGCAGACTTATTACTAAGTATATAACTTTCCTATGCCTAAGCCTTCAGTTGCTGTAAGTTAACCAGAGCATGAGAGATGTTAAAAAAATATTTCTAGTGGTTTGGAATTTGGCACAGATTGTGATTTTTAATCATTTTGGCCTCAAGTACGCACAAAAGGATAGTTAAGAAATAAAACCACAGTTCTTTTGTAAACAGCTGAGAATATAATATTGTTTTATGGTATCTAGGAGTATGTAGGTACATAAATGAACGTATTTTTTGTAGTAGGCAAAGTTGTAACAATCAGTTTTATCTATTAATACAGGGTGTTTTAGAAAGGTCCTGTGAACACTGAAGGGGGTCGCTTCGCTCATCAATACAAGCAATATTGAAAGTGCACGTGCAGAGGGCTTCTGAGGGACCACATCGGATTTTTTTGTTTCGACAATCTACTTGTGCGGACTGAGGGACCACATTTAACAAGTAAGTAATAAATATTGAACGGTAACTTTTACAAATTCAAGCTTTTGGGATTTTTTACTAAATCGTCATAGGTCTGAAAAAAAAAACCAATGTGGTCCCTCAGAGGGCATGCACACAATATTTACTATGGGACCAAAAGCGAAATCTCGAAAAAAAAACAGCTGTTCCATACTAAAATTCGGTACGGGAGCAGCTGATATTTTTTTCGAGATTTCACACTGGTCTCCATAATAAAAGTTGCTTGTATTCTTCGCTTGTATTGATGAGTTAAGAGACCCCTTTCAGGGTGAAGGGACCTTTATGAGACACCCTGTATATTATTTGTATGAATAAGTACAGTATTAATGGCAGAGTAGGCAAGCGGAACGCTGGTTATTTTTGTGACATTTTGTAAATAAACCCCTCCCCCTCCCCGATGGAACAAACCGCGAAATAGGGTTTTATCCCACTATCATCTTTATCTCTGGTGTAGCCACAGCCATGGCAGCCGAATACTTGGCTTTTTTACAGATTACAGCCGCCGAATGGTACTTTGTAAAGTTTATTCCTCAATAATGGATAGTGTGGCCACACTGCGGCGCAACTTATTATGAGTTTTATTTCGATGGTCCTTAGTGTGATTCCCACTTACGCGTGTCGAGTTGCTAATCTGGCGGCGGGAAGATAGCAGCGTGGCGGGAAATTAAAATTTTTCACAGTTTTTCACATTTTGTAGCTAAAATGAGCTATTTTTGTTCAGCGATTTTTCGTTCGCAGAAATAACAAAGTATTATTTTCATTATTTTAAACAACAGAACAACAATAATTCAGCCGATTATGTGTTCTGGTCTACGAAGCAGTGGCGCTGCCCAAAAAACTTGTCGTGAATTTCCCGCCACGTTGCTATCTTCCAGCCTTAAATGTAGACAAATGTCATGTCTACGGCTGCCATAATTATTAGCCCGGCTGGTGAGCAAGCCTTGAAGTTGACGCATAGGTCTTGAATTTTTATTTATTTTTATGCAGACACTACAGAGTAATAAAGGTTTAATTATAATAAAAGTATGTATGGACTTCTAACAACTACGTCTACACATACCGCGTTCATTTAAAAATATACAAAGTCCATTTTAACATAGCCAGTCAGGGATCTATATGAACGCGGGACGCAATTTAGTATTGCGTTGTTATGTAGTTTATTATACTCTGAAACAAATAAATGAATTGAATGAGCCGTTTCCAAAGCACAAATACAAAGCAGTTCATAGATGGCGCCTACAGGCGTGGCCATAGAAGAATCGGAACGCGACTGTCAAAATTAATCTGTGCTAAGCGAAATTTGACGGTCGCGTCCCACTTCTTGTACGCCTATAAGCGCCATCTATTAAGTGCTTTGAATTTGTTCCTTGAAAACGGGCCATTAAAATTAGATGAAATATACTGCAATTAGCTTTCATGTAGATCCTTGTCAGTCTATTTCTCTCTAGGCAATAACATGATTATAATAAGTTTCTAAATATTGTCATTATCAAAGTTGCATAAATACCAACCGTCTGAATTAAATAATAATAATAGGCAATTTTTAAACTTAAAACTTTCGTTTTTTTGCACATTTTTCTACTAATTCACGGTTTTACTCACTCGTAATTTGTCGGTGTAGCCGACTAGTTTCGGTTCTCATTGGGAGACTTTAATCATGGAAAACGAGACGAAACTAGCCGGCTACACTGACCAATTACTAGTGAGTAAAACCGTGAATTAATAGAAAAATAATAGGCAATTCTCATGAATTAAAAAAATGCTTTTTATTCACTTGTTACATTCTAACATAATAAAAAATATTACCACTAGAGGCAACGCTATAAAAAGTTTTTTTTAATTAAACTTAATACATCGATAAAATCTGATCTGGGGCTTAAGTCTGTAACGCAATGGCGTGTCGATGATCCCAGTAGAAGGACAAAACCGGGGTTTCCTCGTTTTTCTCCTACAACCAGCGAACTAATCCCCTAGAATTAGAATTGGAATATTATTTGCTGTCCTACAAAAAACATTAAAAGGACCTAAATCGTTATTGAAGCCATCAACTAGGAGGCCATTTTGGCACCATTCCGTTACAGACTCAGGCCCCTGTTTGAACGTCGCCTCATGTCGCGGGCCTGGGATGACGTCACATGCAACTTGTTTGTCTATGCGTTTAACAGTTCAGAGAACGTGGCAAATGACGTCACGTTTTGTTTCCCGTCCCTATTTTGCACATTTGAATTAAATTAAAAGCTATTAAAAAGGATGAAACACTTGAGTTGATTCGAAACAGGAACTAAAGCTGTAAAATTATTCCTTTATGATTATTATTTGATTTTACAATATGCGAAGAAGGTATAATATTCATGTCGCTAGTCGTCAAGTCGTTACAGAGGTTAGGGTTAATAAAATGTATTTTAGTTATGTATTATCAGCATCAAAAATCAATGTTTCTTGACTATCGATGCTGGTTACTAAAATATTTCTTGCCCCAAATATCTATATCAAGTTTGTACGTTCAATACAAACTAACCTAACTTCACTTTTCTTTTCTAATGGTAGAAATAGTAGGTAATCAAAATAGTGAAACAAATATCACAGCAAGCAAATTTTAGTACATCATTTGGAAATAAATCTATATTTGCAAGCAAGATCATAAAAATACTTACATTTATTTTAACAGAAAATTCATATTCAGTACGTTATTGCTACTATATCACTTCCAATTTGCGAAGACATTTGTATATCATTTTACTATAATTGATCGATAGTAACACTAAATAATTAATATAACCACAAAAACCTAATGTAATCCGGGTGGCTCTTATCTTGAAAGACATAAGTGCTAGTATCTAACAACAAGCTGATGATTACCATCTAACACCCAACGTAGATACCATCGCACTTGTCTTAAGGTCAAGGCACACTAGCGCCGCCAATGAAAAAAAATCTTCTTTTTCTTTTTGAATCGCCAATGAAAACACCCCCGATTTACATTAGTCAAGGATAGTGGCGAGTAGCGAGAACCTACAGTACAGTGGACAGACAGAAAAACATCCATTCGTCTCTGTCCGGTCGGTTTTTTTTTGTTTCACGCCATCTCGCTTACTAAACCACCCACTCTAACTCCCAACCAACCAGCTACAGACTGTATAGATATAGACCTTTCGACAGTTTGTATTAGTTTTTCTCGGAAACTCAAAACGTCACACAAGAGATCTTAACTTTGCAACGACGATATACTTTTTTGTTTCGCGCCATTTTGATTACGAAACCACCCACTGTAACAATACCGTCTTTAACAAAAGGGCACACAGGGCCCCCATTCTCAGGGGGCCCCGAAGAACCGACAATTTCTCTCACATTTATTCTCAAAAAAATTTTGTCGGGCTCAGTAATAGTGAGATAAAATAAGTTTATGCCCGCGACTTCGTCCGCGCAGACTTGCATTTTTTTTTCCGTTATCACAATAAAAAATAGCCTAGGCACTCAGCGATAACGTAGCTTCCCATTAGTGAAATAATTTTTAAAATTTGATGAGTAGTTTTGGAGATTACCTCCTACAAACCTACATACATACTTACAAACTTTTACTCTTTATAACATTAGTGTAGACAGAAAACGTGGCATTGTAATGGAGGAAATATTTAGTTTCCCTTTTCACCACAAGAATTTGGGAACCTTATATCCCCAAATTATTATGTGCCCAAGGGCCCCACCATAGTTTAAGGCCCAAACCTAGGCACACACAACTAGCGCCGCCAATGGAAAAAAAAAATTGGATGCGTTTTTTGCTAAAAACTAAACGTCTTTATCATTTGACTTTATCATTTCACGTTTAGTTTCTAGCAAAAAACGCATCCAAAAAAATTTGTTTTTTTTTTCATTGGCGGCGCTAGTTGTGCCTAGGTTATATACCCCATTTACCAAGGAGCCCCAAAATCTGCCCAAGGGCCCCAGCACAGTTTAAGACGGCCTTGACTCTAGCTCCCAACCAGCAAGCTGCAGTACTCCTTGAGACTGTAAAGACCTTTCGACCCCGCGACCCTAACGTTGTGCCCCGAGGTGGCAGGGTTGACGTGCGCGTTGTGTAACTCGGCCACTTGGGTCGAGCACGCCGCGGCGGGGTCGCCGGACCCGGATAGACTGCCGAGCCTTGAGGGGGGAAATAAGTAAGATGTAGACGGTACAATTCGGAAGGCAAAGTTTTTTGTTCGAAAGTCCGTTATTGGCTTAATCTTATCTTTAGACAATATTGAGAAACTAATTTAAATATTTTTTTATTTTGGTCCAGTAGTTTTGTTTTTATGCACTAAAATGTTTTGTTCCTATGACCGCCAACAGTATGCAGACCGTCGCGTGACGTCATAAAACCGTATCTTTGAAACGTTGTAAAATCCAAACTACTGAACCAAAATAAAAAATATTGAAATTAGTTTCTCAATATTGTCTTAAGATAAGATTAAGCCAATAACGGACTTACGAACAAAAAACTTTGCGTTCCGAATTGTCCCACTAGCTACCTACACAGTGCAATTTTAGTGGTTTTAAAGCCGAAGGTATTTAGTTGCACTCGTGATACAGAGCCAAATTCCAAAATTTTACTTCAAAACGAGCGGAAAAAATAATCACTTCCCAATACAAACGGCTATCGCCAATCGACACCATTTGTATGGAGAAGTGAATTTTTTTTTTCGCGCGTTTTGGAATGAAATTTAGTTATTTGGCTCAGAATCACCAGTGCAACAAAATACCTTCGGCTTTAAAACCACTAACATTGCACGGAGTATACTCCAATCAGCCCTGGAGCCTTAGCCTGTAACACAATGGCGTATCAATGGCATCCCAGGTAGAAGAACAAAACTGGGATTTTTTCGTTTTTCTCCTACAACCAGCGAACTAATCCTCTAGAATTAGAATCGGAATATTCTTTGCTGTCCTACAAAAACATTAAAAGGACCGACAGCATTATTAAATCGTAATTGAAGCCGTCAACTGACAGCCCCTTTTGGCAACATTGCGTTACAGGCTAAGGCCCCAGTATTCTCTAAAACAGTGGTTCTTAACCCTTTTTGGACCAGGGATCACTTTGATTCTTTTTTTCTTAGTACGGACCACAAGGTCCAAGGTATCTACATCCTGTAAATGTTAACCCAATGAATCGTCTATACGCTTTAGAAATGCTTGTGAATAAAACATACTTACTAGACTAGTGGTTCGCCCCGAATTACGAACTCGCGACCCCATAACTCAGCAACCCCTCGACCGATTTGGCTCATCTTCGACCTTAAAAATTCTCTTTGCCTGACTTACCCGCCTACGAAATTTCATGACGATCCGACTAAGTTTACTCAAGTTATCGTCGAACGAACATTCATACATACATACATACATACAAACGCTGGATTGTTCCAGTAGACTCGGAGAACTTCGCTCGCTCGTTCAATAAATCTAATAATTACTCTAAATTTTAATGTGACAAAAATAATGAGTTCGTGGTGAAGCGTCGCGAAAGTAAATCGTCAAGAATTCAGATAAAATAACTAAAGTAAAAATATTGAATCGTTCAAAAATAGAATGAACAAATACACAATCTACAGCCCGTCCCTATTTATTTTTCGGCATCCGCTGCTTTCACTTCAACTGTCAAACGATGTTGTCAATGCCTGATTGGAGTATATGGAAAGGCTTTCAGTCACTCAGAGAGAAGACGTGGTCTAACTTTGAACGGAAGTTTTATTTGCAAAGCAAGTGTTAGAAATATGTCTAAAAGCTGTCGTCCACTAGGCGGATCGGGCCGGGGCGCATCGCAACGCAAAAATCCGCCTGCCTGTATTTATATGAGACAGCGTCCACTAGCGGCTGACTATTGCGCTGCGCCCCGATCCGCCGCTAGTGGACGCTGTTTCATATAAATACAGGCAGGCGGATTTTCTATTTTGCGGCCCGCCCCGGCCCGACCCGGCCTGATCCGCCGCTAATGGACATCTAGCTTTAGAAGCAATAGCGGATTTAGGGGCTAAGGGGCTCAAGCCCAAAAAGTATCCGAGACCTAAGAAGTATAAAACAAAATGTTGTATGCTTTTTTATCTTGAAAACCTACGCTCAAACCAAAATCCTGGATCCGCCACTGTTTAGGTGTTTATTTTTTTTAGTAGCAAGGCAGTGGAAGCTTACCAGAACTCGTTCCCAGGGTGTGCATTGCCGTCCCAGGGGTATGTGACCACCAGCAGCTTGCCGCTGTGCTCGCGAGGCAGCTCGGCCGAAGGTTCGCGATTCTCGAGCTGCACGTTGATTCCGCCTACGGAACCACGTAACCAATAAACAACTAATAAGATAGTAAGATGTAGCCTGTACAATTGTACACGTCCCACAAGCTGGGCAAAGGCCTTCTCTCAGAGAGAGAGTTCGAGCTTAATCACCACGCGTACTCAATGCGGGTTGGCGATTTTTGCGTTGAGGTTATAATGCCTCATACGCTCAGGTTTCCTTACGATGTTTTCCTTCACCGTCAGCGAGTGGTATTGCTACTACAAATTCACAAATAAACAACTAACTGGCTAAAATGCCGATTATTTAATTATAAACATGAGATTCATCACTAACTCATAAAATGAAATCCAAAGAATTACTTTTATAAGTATTCGCCATAGCTTTTAAATAGTCGTAAAATAAAATTATAATTGTCTAAACTTTGAAGGGTGACTACAGCCCGAAAAAGTTTTCGTTATATTTTAGTCATTTGTGTGTTATAAGTATAAATTACATTTATAATATGCTTTGTTGCCTTGTCTCTCTTTTAAGTTAATAAAGATTTTTAAAAACAAAAACAACTAAGGCCTTTGCATCTACGAAATAAGATGATTTATGCAGCGTCCAGTGGGACCTTCACTCGCACTAGATGTGTGAGGAGACCACTCGGCGATGCAGTGCCTGGGACATTGTTTTAGATGGAGTAGGCTTGCCCAGCACCTATATCATCCTGACAGCTTAGGTACTTTGTTTAACTTTTGAATCTATCGCGATCCCTTGCAATGGTATCGGGACCATGATCGTGATTGCGACTTTAGATAAATGTCTATTGAGTGAACGATTTTGCTATAATCTTCACTCAATATCCTTCAAAATCGAATCGCAATCCCTATCTCAATCGCTTTCAATGACAGTTTGTTTTAAATAAATGCAGTGTGAAGTTCGTCAGCACCCTTCAAACGTCAAATGGAAAGGGATCATGATTGGATTCAAAAGTTAGAAAACTATCCCCCAGACCCAGATCTAATGAGCTAACTTACCTTTTGGATGCCTTTTGCTCTCGTAAAATATCCGCTTTTCCGACGGCGTCTGCGCGTCGGCTTGCTTGAATAACGCTGTGAACAACAATATTTGCATGAGCGATGTAAAAGAGAACTTGTCAGAGTGGTAGCAGAAAATACAGTTTTCAGTATCTTCTAATGTAGAACATTGATTGCTCCGACTTTTGATTCGTATGAAAAACAAACAACAAACGAATGGCAAAGATTTGGCAAAACCCGCCAATTTTCTTGCACAATGCAAATAGCTGAAAATTGTATTAGTAAAGTCAACCACAATATGGCGTCAGAAACCAGGTATATTTAAAAAAACTTACCCAATATACTCTCACTCGGCCTTATGTACCCAAAGTTGACATCGGAGACGTGGTTCAGCAAGTCTTTCTTCAGGAAGTGCCGCAGTCTCTCCAGGAACGTCAAGATAAATACATCATTCTGATGGGCAGATATCCTCCACACGCCCAGACCTGAGGAATGACGAGGGGTTTTGTATGGATTCAGGGTTCATTAAGAGCGTATAGCAGTAAAGACAAATCTGTTGCCGTCTCGCTTGCGCAAATACTGGAGCCAAAGGAACAACTTGAAGGAAATCTACGAAATCGAGGTTTTGTATTCCTCAAGTTTGCACTTTGCACTATGAGTTAGTCATAAGTAGTCATAACGCGACTTAGTCCATCTACGCATAAGGTACATCGGTCTTAAAAACTTTCAAAACTGGTCCGATTAAAAAAAAAACACAACAACAAGAAACTACTTGATGTCGGACCGTCTTGTTTTTTTTTTGTTCGTGAGATAAAACATTTGTAACACAATGCAGATGCACAATAAGAATGAATTGATCGGTGCATCTGCTGCTACTGTGTTTTCGCTCTCAGTCCTGTCTATCTAAAAGGTAGTCTGCAAGAAATCGCTTTTAGCGATAAGACCGCCATTTGTACTGTTAGTTTTAAATGTTGATTTAAAATAAATAATAAAATCAGTGGCCACTTTTGGCGGCGGCGGGTTTTATTCGTAGTGTTCGACGTTGGAATCTGAACCTTAGGTCCTAAAAATAGTTAAGCCTAGGGATTATCATTTGACGTTTCGTTTTTAGCATAAACGTATCCAAAAAGAAGATATGATTATTTTTCCATTGGCGGCGCTAGTTGTGCCAAGGTTTGGGCCATAAAAGGGTAAATGACTTACCGATACCGATAACATTGAGGAAGGCGGTGGTCCCGTCCTCTCTTGCTCGCTCGTTTGCCTCGAGCAGCGCGCATTCGAATGGTATGCTCAGACGCTTGTAGTACACCTGAGGATACAAAATTAAATGGTCTCAGGGGCCTTAGCCTGTAACACAATGGCGTACCAATGGTGTCCCAGGTAGAAGGACAAAACCGGGATTTTTTCGTTGTTCTCTTACAACCAGCGAACTAATCCTCTAGAATTAGACTCATAACATTATTTCCTGTACTAAAAAAACATTAAAAGGACCGACACTGGACCGACATCCTTAATAAATCGCAATTAAAACCGTCAATCGGGAGCCCATTTTGGCACCATTATGTTACAGGCTAAGGCCCCTGGCCCGTAATATTAATCACAATTTCAAGCTAGACGTCCATTATCGGCGGATCGGGTCGGGTCGGGCCGGGGCTGGCCGCAAAATAAAATCCGCCTGCCTGTATTTATATGAAACAGCGTCCACTAGCGGCGGATCAGGGCGGGGCGGGCCGCAGCGCATATCCACCGCTAGTGGACGCTGTTTCATATGCAGGCGGATTTTATTTTGCGGCCGACCCCGGCCCGACCCGACCCGATCCGCCGCTACTGGACGTCTAGCTTGAATTGAAAAGGCTAGTTATACCCCTATATTCTATATTCGATAAAATTCGAGGTTTAATCTAAGGTGTGAGTTTAAACTGTGATTGATCTAAGGCCCGTAATATAAATCTCAGTTTAAACCAAAAAGGCAAGTTTGAACCCTATCTGTCGATTAATTTTCATACAAAATTCGAGGTTTAAGGTCTGAGTTTAAACTGTGATTGATATTACGGCACTAAGTGTTGGCAATCTTCACATACCATTACAAATGTGAAAAGAATCTCTTCGTGCTTAGGTTATCGTATGAGGTAGTGTGACCACCCCTGGTGTCAGAATTTTTAGGCCGCCCAAAAGGCTTCTGACATTACTTAACGATGGTTATTAATCAACAGCAACCGGGAACAACGGTTCACCGTGCCTTCCGAAGCACGGAAGCGCTCAGATATTATTGCCACTAGCGGTCACCCATCCATGGACTGACCACGCCCGATGTTGCTTAACTTCGCCAATCGATTAAGAATGGCTAGTCCAACTAGGCTGTGAGCGCTCCATTATAACTTACTCTTCTTCTTCTTTGCGTTTCGATGGCAAAATGGCTTTAGCCCAGAATTCCGCAACGCTAAATGCGTTGTTATAAGCCGCCATAAGGTCCTCCAGTGTGCAGGTGTTAGGGCACGCAGTTCATGATGAGAGGTACATCATGGTTTGCGGGGTACCACACAAACAGTTCAAGTTGCCACCATCCGAGAATCCCCACCTGGCCATATTTTCCTTGCTTCGGCCAACCTGGGTCCTCAGGCGGTTTAGAGACTTCCAGGGCCCTTTGCCTGTAACGCAATGGCGGGTCAATGGCGTCCCGGCAGAACGACAAAACCGGGTTCTCCTCGTTTTTCTCCTACAACCAGAGAACTAATCCTCTAGAATTAGAATCAAAATATTCTTTGCTGTACTACAAAAACATTAAAAGGACAGACAGCGTTAGCAAATCGTAATTGAAGTCGTCACCTGACAGCCCATTTTGGCACCATTGTGTTACAGGCTAAGGGCCCAGGTCGCCCATGGCAACCTATGTCCAGGCGGCAGACTCTCAGAAGGCGGCACAAAAGGGGTTGGCCGGAAGGCGCTTTCACGCCCAAGGTTACACCTAGCTTCCGGTGGGTGCGTGGTCAGTGGGTTGACACTAGGGCGTGCAGAACCGGTTCCGGTTCCAGATTTTTGATACCCGGTTCTGGGGGCAGTCGGAACCGGGTAACCCGGTTCTACCCGGTTCCGACCGATAAAACTGTAAGTTTCATAATAATCAAATAAATCACTGAAAAACTGAAAGGATAGGCTGGATATGACATTATTAACAGGTATGAAATAAAAACTGGCATTGTTATCATGAAATAACAGGAATAATAAAGGAACTCCAAAAATATTATTATCTTATACAAAATCAGACTACACAGTAAGGATCAATAACTAACCACGTCTAAGCTCCTGTCACTTAGCGAGCTGCGCAAACGATTACAAATTTAGCCTGCTGAGGAGAATATCCTTTCAGGCACCACACTTTGTTAGCGGCATAGCTCTTAAATACGTATATGCTCATAGGAATGGGGACTCAAGAAAGGCGGGCAGTACCTTAGGTTTAAGGACGTGCAGAAACGCCACATGAAAAGCTGTGCAATCGACCATTTGATATAGGAAGAGCAGGCTGAAGACCGAGCCGTGTGGCGGCATACAATCAAATAAAAAAAAATAAAAGTAAGTGAAACCGTTAAATCCATATACAAATCAAACATCTCCGAGTTTGCGGCCAAACAAACAAAGAGCTGCTCTTTATGCCAGACGAAGAGCTGCTCTTGATGCCAGACGTGATGAAATCAGATGTAGACCGCCAGCGGCCATACAGTATAACTACTCCAATGGAATTTTAACGTGTAGGTGCAACCGCAAGGAGGGATTGAACGGGATGTTGAAAGGAATATCAAAAAAGCTAGACGAGCCTTTGCCCAACTAAAGGACATCTAGAAAAGTCCTAGCATTCTTGGAACCAAGAAGATCCGCTTATTCAATTCCAACGTAAAAACGGCCCTACTGAACAGCCGCGAAACCCGTAAGGTCGGAAAAGCTGTATCACACAAGATCAAGGTCTTCGTCAACAACTGTCTAAGAAGCATCTTACGAAGACACTGGCCCAACAACTGGCACCATCTCAAATGCCAAACTGTGGCAGATCACCAAACAAAAACCCGTAGCCCAAGACATCAGGAACCGCAAATGGCGTTGGCTGGGATATACCCTGCGTAGATCCGATCACCACATCCCGAAAGTGGCTGCCGACTGGAAACCCGCCGGAGGCTCACGACGACCCGGAAGACCGTTCCAGGGGAAAAGATCCGTTCTCTCTGAGACGAAAGAGAAGGGATCAACTTGGCCAGAGCTACCCTCCCTAGCTATGAATAGAGACAAATGGAAAGCCCTTGTGTCAGCCCTAGACTCCACGGAGGAGTAAAAGGATAAAAGAAGAAGAAGGTGAAACCGCCCTTTTACAGCCAAGATAGGCTACATAAGTCACATGACGGCAAATGACCGACGCCTTCCCCAGCCGCAACAGTCACCGTGACCGAATCCGGTCGTATGGAATCATCTTCAAATAGTAATACCTACATATGATGCTAGCGAAAGGTTGCTACAACAACTTCCACCATTTTCAAACATCGCCATTTCTATACCGATTGATGTCTACGTCTACCTGGTCTCGAACTTAAGGCCGTCGAGGCTGGGACAAGAATAACATAGTTTTTGCCTACATTTCCCACCTCATCTGTGCTGACAACTTCATAATTTTCGTTCCTTGACAAGTGCTGTACGAGGTTGACAATACCCCTGCACTTATCATCGGAATTGGGCCGAGGAAATACAGCTATTATTGCGGAATTAAGTAACTTTTTAGATTTTTATAAAGAACCGGGGGAACCGGGTATACTTTTTCGGAACCGGTTCTGCAGATACCTCGTCAGAACCGGGTATACCCGGGTATTTCGGAACCGGGTGGAACCGGGTGCATGCCCTAGTTGACACACTTTAGGAAACTGCTTCGAACTTACTCTTGAAGAAGCGAAACTACGAACCTCATTGTCGAAGATATCGTCGTCGGTGGAGCGAACCCTCACGTAGCGGTCGGTGTACCTCTGCTTGTCGTCGCTCTTCTCTTGTATGTTCACATACGACGTTAACTCTTCATGCGTGTAACTGTGGACCTGGAACCAATGGACAAGGTATAAAAATAATTTGAAGCTCTAATTTTAAATCCAGCCAAAGAAACAATGAAAACGTTTTCTTCGTTATGTTTATGCCCTTTTCGGTACCCTCAAAGTTTAAATCACTAATTAGAGACTTTTTATAGAATTAGTCCGTATTCTGTCTTTGTATTCATCAAGTTTGTGGATCCAAAGGCATTGATAATTTTTAAAGTTCTCCAAAAACAGGGGCGCATTTTGATCGTTCGACTTGAATGCCATTTTGAAGCGATGTTCGACGTGACATCCGTCTGATACCTCCCGACTAGAGATGAACCAGTTCGCTGAGATGAAATAACCGAATCCGAGTGAACATTCACTCTGTGTTCAAACTGTTAATTTTTCTTTCGTTCGGGGTGGGAGTGAATGTGGAGTGAATTATGCCGAATGCCAATATCCAACATCGTCGGATCGGCTCATTAATGAATTCATTCTACAGTTTTGTTTCACTTCGTGTTCAGTGTCACTTTGAGTGAAAGATGCGTAATGAAATTAATACGAAAATGAACAAAAAAACCGTATGATAGCCCCATGACCCCATGTGACGTCTCGCGCTATACAGACCCACCAACTTATATGTGAAGTGGCAGAATCAGGAACTACGGTTAACTACCAATGAAAAGTGAGAATTCAGGCGCCCGCCAATCAAAGCAACAATAAAACGCTGACAGCGGCACCACTCAGTTCACAGCTAAGTTGGTGTATCTGTACCTACCAGTGACAGCGATGCTGACTTCAGACTGATATGAAGTCACGCGTCACGAAAACACTTCCCTCTAGCTGGAGAGCTGTTGACCATTCGACTTATTTTATCGTACAAGGCTGGGAGTTGGTACTTCGCGTCTGGGAAAAATTGTCTTGCAGACTCTGGCTCCGGTTGAAACTTATAGTTTTGATGTCCAGTAGCAGTTAAATTGTTGGTGTTTGGTGCATGCAAGTAGAGATGGGTAGTGGGTTATAACCCAAACAACCCAGTTGGGTTAAAACCGGGTTATAACCCAAATCACCCAGTTATAACCCATTATCGTCTTTTTTGGTGGGCGATAACTAAATACACTCTGTTACAAGATGTAAAACGTATAATACTATCAAAAACCCAGTTCGGCTTGCATCGACCGCCTATTCTATGGTTTGGAATTATACAGGGTAGCCCAAACATAGACGTCAAGCGAGAAAATCTAGATACCTGACGCCAAGAGCTACCCGAATCACCAAAATGTATGTTCAGCCATTTTTTAGGGTTCCGTACCTTAAAAGGGTAAAACGGAACCATTATAGGATCACTCGTGCGTCTGTCTGTCCGTCTGTCACAGCCAATTTGCTCTTAAACTACTGGACCGATTGAGTTAAAATTTGGTACACATATGTAAGTCGGCGACCCAAACAAGAACGTGTAACGTAAATTAATAAATATTAAACATGGGGACCACTTTTGACCGGAGACCGACAATAGACAAATGCGCGCGCAGCGCTCGGATTTTTTTTTTTGATTTCAGCCCAAATTGATCAAAAAAGTTTGTATAACATAAAATCATTCAGTTTCCACAATTATTTATGTTTGCATTGCCAGACCCAATAATGGGAAAGCTGACTGAGGTCCCTAATGATTAGTCGGACAAGTAGCCCCGTAAGAGTGACATATTGCTTTTTAGTAAAAAAACTTTTTATTTTTAACAAAGATATTTGAAGGTTTTGCATTCGAAGGTTTTGGTTTTTATGTTCGGTCTGAACCACCATAATAATTATTGAAATCTGAAATCATTAGTGAGAGCAGATGAGCGCGCAAAGTGCGTCCCGAAAATTCACAGATTCTTTCGTAAGCAAATAAATGAAGGTTGGTAGTTTAGATGAAATGTGGTAAATATTATACCTACTCCGTTTTTCAAAACCAGAAAGTGAAGCTAAGTGAAGAATAAGAGAAATGTCATAAAATGTTTTCGCACCCATACAAAAAAGCACGTAACCTCAAATAACTTCTTAAATATAAGTTTGACGCAAAATTACTAAGAGATACTTTTCAAATAGAATGTTGATTAGGACTCATTGGCATACTTTTGTTTGCAATTGAGACAGTGTGGATATTTTATTGTTGTTGTTTTATTTTTTAAATATCGTAGAACTTCCCGGAATACCTTCACAGTATCAGTTCTGTTAATAGAGAACTAAACGGAAAAGAAAACCCAATATTTTTATCAGTAGAACTGGACGAGTAGAACAGTCCAAACAGACTTTAGTTATCGCCCACCTAAATGGGTTTTAACCGGGCGATAATAGGTACCAAGTGGGTTATAACCCACCGATTGGGTTATAACCCGGGTCGTTACCCATCTCTGCATGCAAGTAGTTAAAGCCAAAGCCCGTCCATAAAGTTTTTTTCTCACAGAGCGACGAAATAATTATGTTCTATGTACCAAAAAACAATACACATGACAACTAGCTTCATAAAGGTTAGCTTTTCCTTCTTTGCAAGTGACAGACAGATGAGTCAAGTGAGTTCCTTTTTTTCTTTTTATACACCATAGGGCGTCGCTTTCATCGAAGTGCGCAAAAATGCAGATAGTTTAGGCTATTCCACGATGTAACTATGTATGTAACTAGTCAGCATACTTTCTGAGCCTGGGAGATGAAAAAAATCTTTTTGTCTCATTTACCCACCTAACTTTCATGACGATCCGATCAACCATACTCAATTTAACGAAACGATACTCGTACTCATCCTAGTGTGATGTTACTATGAAAGACTTATATATATTTTTACCATTTTGAAGTGTTTATATCTGGTCAACGCTACATTTGACAGCTGGCAAAGTAATCAAATTTATATCGGCGAAGTAAATTATAGTGAAAAGTTACATACATTGATGCTTCTTTGACGCATTCTCTGTTGTGAACGGGGCCTTTCAATATCACTAAACTGACATAACTTTATACAGGCTTTAACTACTTGCATGCATCAAACACCAAATTTTTAACCGCTACTGGGCCTACATGAGTTGTGCATAAAAACCATCAAAACTACCAGTTTCAACCGGAGCAGGCAGACCACTCAAATGAATCGTAGTTTTACGAAATGGCCCACTGCAAGACTATTTTTTCCCCAGACTCCGCGAAGTCTACTCTATCCACCAGCCTACACACTCCCAGCTTTATAAAATAAAATAAGTCGAATGGTCACTAGCTCTCCAGCTATTTGTCTTTATTATTATAATGTAGAACTAAAGTCACCGGAAATTCCCGACCGTTATCAAGAGTTGTTAGTAATAAAACTAAATATGTGTAATTTGTTTTTAAGAACTGTTCTTTGAAGACCTTAGACTAGTATTGGAGTATCACCCACCTTAGAAACATACAAATTTAAAGTGTTAAAATGTATCGTCTACCGTGGTTATTCTGTGCCGCTCTTTTGATAAGTTTTACAGCGTACAAGCAGAGTGAGAAAGCGTCCTCGCAGACCATCCCTGACTCTGAGGATCAGTTAGCCGCGCGCATCCTGTCCGCGCTCAACAAAGATGTGGAGCCATGTTCAGACTTTTATGAGTTCGCGTGCGGCGGCTGGATCAAGAACAACCCCAAACTCTACTGGAACACACATTGGAACCAGTTTACTAAGGTAACTTACCAAGTGTCAACTGACCTGCGTGATATACTAATTGCCCCGGACGATGCGGAGCTGCCCGATGCCGTAAGAAAAGCCAAGTCACTGTACAGAACCTGTATGGACACTGAGAGCCTTGAAGCGGTCGACCTCAAGCCGATTCATAAGGTCCTAAAGACCATGGATCTGCCGACGCACCCTCCTTCCGAACCCACTGCTAACTTCACCTGGGTGACAGCGGCGGGGAAGAGCAGACGAATGCTGGGTTTGAGCGTGCTGCTGGATGTCCAAATCATTATGGATGGGACGAACACCAGTCGGCACGGTGTCGTGGTTACGCAAGCGCCCCCAACAAGTGAGTTTGAGTTGCGCTACCTCCTGCAGCCACAACAGTTCGCTCACGAGCTGGCTCAATACCAGGAGTACATCAAGTTGATGATCACCACCGTTGACCCGGAGGCAGATGCTGTCGGGTTCGCCGCTGACATCCTTGCGTTTAGCAAGAGCTTGGCTCGGATAACGGAAGTCCACGACGACGATAACTACGATGCCAGTGTGTCGCAACTGAATCAGGGGTTCAACGGAGTGCCCTTACAGTGGAACGATCACGACTGGAGCAAGTACATGGAGTTGGTGTTCGCTGAGACCAACGTCACATTGGACCAGAACACGGACCAGCTGTACGTGGTGGGCCTGTCCTATTTGAAGAAGCTGTCCGTGCTACTGTCTGATACCAAGCCGTTAGTTGTTGAGCGTTTTCTCTGGTGGCGCATATTTTCCACCGTTGCCCCGATGACTTGGATCTCCGAGCAGCAGCTGACAAAGCCGAGATGGAAGATATGTGCGGAGTTATTTAAATTGCACTTCGATTCGGCCCAGACCTATATGTACGTGAAGAGGCACTTTGACGAAAACTCTAGGGAGAAGGCGATAGAAATGAGCAAAGACATTCAGGAGGCGTTCGCCTCGACCTTGCAAGAGCTGGACTGGATGGACCCGAAGACCAGACACAACGCGCTGAACAAACTGCGAGCCATGCACATCCTCGTGGGATACCCCACCTGGGTACTGAACAGGGAACAGCTGGATAAACATTATAAAGACGCGGAAGTTGTAGAAGGGAACCTGTTTGAGACCTACCTGAAACTGACCTGGGCAAATGTGAGAGCGTCGCTGCAGTTGCTCAGAGAGAAACACGAAAGAAATAGATGGCATGTAAGCGCTACGACAGTGCGCGCGACCTACACAAAGACCTTGAATTCAGTCACAATCCCTGCTGGAATACTTCAACCGCCTTTCTACGGGAATGGTCTCGAGGCCATCAACTATGGATCTCTTGGTGCCGTAATAGGACATGAAGTTACTCATGGATTTGATCCTAAAGGTAAACTATTCGACGAGGAAGGCAACTTTAAGGATTGGTGGTCGGCGGCGACGCTGGAGCACTACCAGGAGAAGGTGCAATGCATCATCGACCAGTACAGCAAGTATCACATGGACGGGGTCAAAACACAAAACGAGAACATCGCCGACAACGGCGGACTGCGCGCGGCGTTCAACGCCTACTCGCGATTCACTAAGAGACATCCAACTTCGCGAAGACTGACTCTTCCGGCACTTCCGGAGTATAGCCCCGAGCAGCTTTTCTTCTTGGGCTTTGCACAGACATGGTGCGGCAACTCTACGGAGGATGATCAGTATAGTTCGAACAAAATCAGAGTCATTGGAACTTTAAGCAACTCTAAAGAGTTCGCAGATGCCTGGGAGTGTCCCGCTGGCTCGCCAATGAACCCAGAACATAAGTGCGTGATATGGTGATTTAGTCATAAATTGGGATCTTCATTTTAAGTGAACCAAAGTAATTTATTTAATCTACTCTAAGTTACCACACAAGTTACCTACTTGCTTCCTGAGTACATATTGTGAACGGCGTGAGTACATATTGTGAACGGCGTGCTCTGCCGCGCTCAAGCCCATACAATTTTATTACTATATTAGTATAAGTTTTTGGCCTGAATAACCCATACTTACCAACTTACTTTACAAACTAAACGGAGAAAACGAAGAAACAGTTTGCTTGTTTCGTTGATTTTGGTGTCAATACTTTTATATGAATTCAGAAATAATTAAAAATTACATTTGAGCTATAGTTAATAGAAGAAAAAGGTACAGACATGGAATAAAATCTACGATAACGATTGACATCGACACCCAAATCAATGAAATCGGATATAATTAATAATATTTAGAGATAGCAAAACTGTTTTTTCGTTTGTATGGGATTTTAAGGGATTGAGCACGGTAAAGTATTTTTTTAATGACGACCCACTTAATGTTTACTTTTTAAGTGAATTTAGATGATAAGTTAGAGTTTAACAATTTTGTGTTTTTGACCCCATCCGAACTCGCGATTTTTAGCTCACTCCGCTCGCTCGCTAGAAGATATAGCAATTTTGATCCAAAGTTCAAAAATGCCGTTTTAGAGAAAACATCACCGAATAAGTTAGTATGGGGATAAAAAAAAGTAGGGGCCTGAACATTTTTTATTGTTTTAAAAACTTTCCTAAAATCTGACCCTTCAAAATAGCATAAAAAATTGTCCGAATACACAAAAATAAAATAAAACCGGTTAAAATTTAATTTCTTTAAATTCCGGTTTTTTAACTTTAATCGCTATACAACGTGTTACAAAAGTACCTAACTCTTTTAACAGGGTAATAGCACCCGGTGATAGGGATCACAACCTAAAAATTTTTTTTTTCTCCATGATAGTTTGTAACACCTTGTATTAAAGAATCTCTCGAATAAAAGGCCCATAAAATGACAGATTTTGTGTGCAATTCTGAAGGGTCAGATATTAGGAAAGTTTTTGAAATTAATAAAACATCCTTCAGGCCCGTACTTTTTTTCTCTCCCCATACTAACTTATTCGGTGATGTTTTCTCTAAAACGGCATTTTTGAACTTTGGATCAAAATTAAGGTATCTTCTACAAGTTTAAAGCTGATCGTATTTTTTTGGTGATAGACTTGTTATCTGAGATTCCAATAAAGAAAAAAAAATTGAAAAGTTAAATAAATAAAAAGTTAAAAAATAAAATCCAATGGTAGCAATTTTTTCCAAAAAAACCTTAACCTCATAACTTCTAAACGTCAAAAAATCGCTGAACATACATGGGGGTAATTCGGATACCCCTAGGGGTGCTCTATCTCTGGACTTCTGCTCGACACAATTCTTTGGGTCACCCTGTATATTATGAAAGAATGAAAGAAATAAATAAAGTTAAAAAAAAATATATATATAATATACTCAATAATTATAATAAGTAAGTATAATAATTACATTAAATTAAATAAATATGTTGGTCGATAAAATTTGGAAAATTTACTGATTTAAATCAGTCATAGACTTAAATTGGTTATTCAAATAAGTCAAGGTCAAGTGGTAACTAATTTGGGCTTTAAGAAATCGTCAACCGTATGGTATGTCATAATCTTGTCTATAAATAACGGGTGGGGAAAATGGAATAAAAATTCCAGCCACTCGATGGGTTGGCTGGTGGGGGAAAATGTAATAATCTTTTATGCGATTCCACTCTCCCAACTCTGGTGGGGTAAAAAAGAATGACCCACAATTTTTTTTTTCAACTTCTTTTACAGAATTTTGACATCCTGTAGGTTACACCCTGTAAAAAGAGTTAGGATGTTTTTAACACGTTGTATAAGACGTTACCTGATAGAACTCCGACCACATTTGTCTCCACATATGTCTTGTCGACTGGTTGTTTCTGACGTAGGTTGTTTTGAGCACATTTAGGCATGTTGTGGGCGTCACCTGTAATTTTACTGTCAAATTAGAATGGAGGGAGGCTTCTTATGAAGAAACATTGGCCTAGGTAAAGTAGAACTTTCTATAGAAATAAGCCCGCCCTTGTACGGTTTTATTATAAAAACTATTTGCAAACCTCCATATTGGTCATCTGCTGATATAAACCAAGTTTCAGCAAAATCCAGCCTGTAGTTTAGAAATTAAACCGGAACTACGTTTGTATGGGAAAATGGTGCTCTAACGCCCTCTTAAGAACGCCCTGAAGCAGCGTTTTCCCATACAAACGTAGTTCCGGTTTAATTTCTAAACTACGGGCTGGATTTTTCTGAAACTTGGTTTATATCAGTATATGACCAATACAGAGGTTTGCAAATAGTTTTTATACAAAAAAATAGCCTGAAAGAAATTAGAGCGATGCGTTTTAGCGCCGAAAAAGGTGTTACTTTCAGCTGTTATTTACTTACATTATTACACTGTCTATTGGAGTCGAACTACCGTGGGAACATCAATAATGTACTGTACTTGTCAAAACAAATATATATTTTTGAAATAGCTAATAAAATGTATAAATGGCAGCGGAACTGCGAAAAAATTTGGGAAAATAGATCTATTACGTTATAACTACAACTACATACTCGCGAAAGGACACGAACACACGTAGACTCATTCAGCCGCATTGCCTCTCACTTTTCCCGCGCCCCGTCTCGCTCTGGGTGAAACAGCTATAGAAAACAGTGTTTCACGCGCTTGCCCTTCGCCGAGTTCCCACGGTCCTGAAGGGTACTCTTAAGAAAAGGTTTCGATATAAAATTAGCATGCTCCGCTTTAAACGTAGATTCACGTCTTGCGCTCTAGATTCTTGTTGTTGCTTGTTTTAGGCTCGTAGTATCAATCACAGTTTAAACCAAAAAGGCTAGTTATCGATTCATTTTCATTATGATTGAAATTATCAATCACAGTTTAAACTCAGACCTCAGATTAAACCTCGAATTTTGTATGAAAATTAATCGACAGATAGGGTATAAACTGGCCTTTTTGGTTTAAACTGTGATTGATATTACGGGCCTTAGTTAGTTATCTTTTCCTGTCTGTATTTTTATTGGTGTGGTGTGTACAATAAATAATATTTTATCTGTATCTTAATAATATTATAGGCCGACTTGCAGCACTTCTTAAATGCCACTTAAGTCGCCATTTAAATCGACTTTTGTATGAAGTAAGTAAGATGTAGCCTGTACAATTTTACATGTCCCATTAGCTGGGCAAAGGCCTTCTCTCAGAGAGAGAGAGAGAGAGAGAGAGAGAGCTTAATCACCACGCGTGCTCAATGCCGATTGGCAATTGTTGTGTTGAGGGTATAATGCCTCATACGCTCAGGTTTCCGGTTGGTTTCTCACGGTGTTTTCCTTCACAGTCAGCGAGTGCTATGTAAGAAGTTAAATGCTGTTTAAGCCCTTCGATCAAGGATAAAACTAGATACAACATAGAACTCTGAAATGTGTCTGGAAAAATAGATGTCCAAACTGCCTTTGGGAGCTTATTTGCTCCTAGTCTATGCAATGAAAGTAAAACTGTACACTAATGCAATAAGGTTGACATTCGAATATTAGACGTATGGTCGAAATGATGTTTCGTATTGTTCTATTGCTGATATCGTTTGTTTCTGTGGGGACAAGTTTTTATTGTGATTTTATACGTAATGCGGATTCTATGGCATTTAGTTCGGTGGTTTAAGCCACATTTAATAAAGTGGTGCAAGTCGGCCTAGGTATCAAGGGGTACATACTTCTTCACCGTATCCGTTCTCTGGTGAGTTCTGCTGTTCAGTTATTAGGAGATCCTCGTATTCCATTCGGTGCTTCCTCTTGAGCCGTGGTCCTATTAATCCTGAAAGAAAAGTTAGGTTTTTAGACTTTTTAATCGTCTAAAAACAATATCCCAGGCACTGCACCGCAGAGTGGTTCTTCACCCATCTACAGGGTGCATTCTAAGTCGATAGCGGAACTTTAAGTAGGCTATCTACTGATCAATACAAACAACTTGTACTAGATGGCGAAAAAAATTTAGTGAAAAAAATATCAGCTGTTCCATACAAAAGGTCGACTCAGTACTGCGCCAAATGTATGAAACAGCTGTTATTTTTTTCGCTTCATTTTTGTCACCTCCTAGTACAAGTTGTTTGTATTGATCAGTAGATAGCCTACTTAAAGTTCCGCTATCGACTTAGAGTGCACCCTGTAGTGTGAGTAAAGGGACCACTGGACGCTGTATAAATCATCTCATTACGTAGATGCAAAGGCCTTTATTTCAAAACCCTCCCATAGCATTCTCGCTGGTATACAGGGCAAATTTTAAATAGCTTTTTTTCCTCAAACACCCCACCTTCTAAATGTGATTTCCAACAACTTTTGTTCTACGACTTTGGTGAAAGCGCAATTGATGTTTTCCATAAAAAAATGCCTTTCAAAAAACTTTTTTAACGCATTCTAACAAATAGGAGCAAGAGAGGCTGGAAAGGTGGTAGAGAGTGGAGAGATATGGTAGAAATCCACACTTTTATAGATTAAGTAACGTATCTTTTAAAATAAAAAAGTATCGAGCTTTTCGAAAAGTTGTTGGAAATCAAGTTTCAGTTGACGTATTTCAGGAAAATGGCTATTTAAAAATATAAAATAAAACAAACGGGGTGAGCTAAATAAAACCGTTATAAATTGCCCTGTACATCGCCCAAACTTCACCTCCCAGTATATAGGTGAAGTGGTCGTTCAATAAAGACTAAGGACATGGTTTTGTTGAGTTTAGTCATCTTTTACCACAGTTACAAATAAATATAGGGAAAAAGAAAACTTCGAGTCATTTGAAATTATAAATTTAGGAAGAGGAATAAATGATTTACCAATGATGATCCCCTCTTTTTACTCATAAATGATTTACCAATGATGACCCCCTCTTTTTATTCATAAATTATTTACAATGATGACCCCCTCTTTTTATTCCTAAATGATTTACCAATGATGATCCCCTCTTTTTATTCATAAATGATTTACCAATAGTGACTCCCTCTTTTTTTCATAAATGATTTATCAATTAAGACCCTTCTTTTTATTCATAAATGATTTACCAATGATGACCCCCTCTTTTTATTCATAAATGATTTACCAATGGTGACCCCCTCTTTTTATTCATAAAATATGATTTACCAATGATGACCCCCTCTTTTTATTCAAAATGATTTACCAATGATGACCCCCTCTTTTTCGGCTCCCTCCTCCTGTACCCTCCCCCCATTGGTCCTTGCGCCGTCGTTAATGAAGGCAGTTCGTCCGCTCACAAATAGCATACTCGAGATTTTCATCTCATCATAGCTCAGCACTTTATCGAGGGTAAGAGGCGGCCTCTGGTGCAGTGTGCCGACCGATTCCCAACCCTCCTCGCTGAAAAAAGGATACAATTCATTTAATAAAAAAATAGTAAGATGTAGCCTGTACCAGCCTGTACTGTCTAACATATTTTTTTTTTATAGCTTTGTAAAGGCTTTTTTCTGAGAGAGGGTTCGAGCTTAATCACCACGCGTGCCCAATGCGGATTTGCGATTTTAGAGTTCAAAGTATAATGCCTCATACGCTCAGGTTTCCTTACGATGTTTTCCTTCGCGGTCAGCAATTGGTATTGCTACTACAAATTCACAAATGTACGTTACTTTGAAATACATCTTTCAAAGTTACGTACACACGACAGCACGTCGACCCTTACACGCTAGCACTCTACTCGGTTACGTTACGGGCGATTTTACAACAAAAATGGACACTCTGACGTGCTGTCGTGTGTACATTTGCCCTATGCTTGGCGTATAGGTTTTTCAGATAAATTAGGCAATACTCACTCCTCCTCACCGCTTATAAGTTTGTAATAGTCCTGTTCTTTCATGAAGACCAGAGCTCTCTTGTTGAGGAGACGATCTATGAACTCTGGGACCGTCATATCCTTGTACAACGCCTTCTCTATACTCGAGCCGAGTTCCCTGGAAATAACATACTGTTTTTGAACGAGCGAGCGAAGTTCTCCGAGTCTACCGGAACCATCCGGCGTTTGTATGTTTGTATGTACGATTATGTAAGTATGTATGAATGTTCGTTCGACGATAACTTGAGTAAATTTAATCGGATCGTCATGTTTAGTAGGCAGGTAAATGAAGCAAAGAGAAAAAAAAAACAAAAAAGTGAAGCAAAGAGAATTTTTAAGCTCGAACATGAGCCAAATCGGTCGAGGGGTTGCTGAGATATGGGGTCGCGGGTTCATAGTTCGGGGCGAACCACTAAGTAGTTATTACTCCTCAGTACAAAAGCCTCCACCGTTTGCGAGTGGTATTACTAACAGAAATAAACAAATGCACGTATAATCCGTGCGGGATCAGAATGGGATAATACCTTTTGGAACTGAGACGATCGCGGTCCGCCTGTCAGCTGTAGAGTCTTGTGTTTTCTGTGCGCGTGGGTGTCTGCTCGAGTTATAACACGTTTTATTCATTAATGCAATAACATTTAATCCTTTTAGATTACAACCATTAAACATTTTTGTGTATTTTAAATTTCATAACCCTATTATGATAGAACATAGAACTAACAATTTTTTTACTGACGCTACTCGAGAACTGTCATTTTCTGTTCAGTTCCAAAAGGTATTACCCCATTCTGATACCGCACGATTATAGGCTCCGCAAGTATTGGCCTTGTCTTTCCGGTGGGCTAGGCCAACCAAGCTGTCAGGATGGTATAGGTCAGTCTTTCCCAACGTGGGCGATAACGCCCCCTTGTGGGCGCTGCAGGCTTAAAGGGGGGCGGTAAGAGACCCAGAAAAAAAAGGGAGCGTTGTGTAGGGCTTTGGGGTCGATTTATAATTTCATCTACCTAGCTAGGAAGACTCTTAGACACCGACTGAGCTCTCGACTCGATAATTTATTCTTAAAGTGGGCAGTAGACAAAAAAAGGTTGGAAACCCCTGGTATAGAGGTTTTGGGCAAGCCTGCTCCATCTAAACAATGTCCCAGGCACTACATCATCAGGTATTCACCATTTTTTTATGGGATTACAAGGGAAGTATATCCTTTCAATAAAAAAAAAATCATGAAAATCGGTTCACTTAGACAAAAGTTCTGAGGTAACAACTTTAAAACAAAAAAAATATACGGGTCGAATTGAGTAGGTACCTAATTTTTTTAAGTCGGTTAAAAACACCAATAAACTAAGGCCCGGTTTCTGAGTTGAGAAATTCACTAAGCAAATGGTTATGTATCGTCCTGTCTCAGCAGATTTCTCACAAAAGAGCATGACAGAACGATACTTCTTTTTGTTTTTTCTAAAGCACTAACCCGTGCTAGGGAAATTCGCATCGACAGTTACTTGACTCGGTAGCTCATTTGGTAGAGCGCCTGCACGGTATGCGAGAGGTTGCGGGTTCAAGTAATGTCCCAAGTGAATTTTTTCTACTTATTATAAATGTTTAGAACGATACTTACCCATTTTCTTAGTGAATTTCTCAACTCAGAAACCGGACCTAAGGCCTTTACATTTACGAAATGAGACGATTTATACAGCGTCCAGTGGCACCTTCACTCACACTAGATGGGTCAAGAGACCACTCGGCGCTGCAGTGCCTGGGACATTGTTTTTAGATGGAGTAGGCTTGCCCAGCACCTATACCATCCAGGCAGCTTCGTCGGCCTAGCCCACAGGATCAGTAGGGCTTTTATTTCCCCCAAATAATAAGCGTACAACATACCTTTTGAAAATAAGGAAGTGAGTCATCAACAGTAGAACTCTCTCGTGTATGAGGGGGTAAGTAGAGGCGATATTCCTTTTCAGTTTATCGATTGGCACCGACTCTTTTAGGCTGTGCAGTCTGAAATAAGAAAAAAACACCGTTAGTCACGATTTTCAAAGCAGCTCAATAACAGACGAATCTAGAAGTTTTAATTACTGACTCATCTGATAGTGCTAATAATTAACCAACCCAAATAGGCTGACAGTCTCAATTACTGAATAAGTTGACAGTTTCAATTATTAAATAGGCTGACAGTCTTAATTGCTGAATAGGGTGACAGGCTGACAGTCTCAATTTCTGAATAAGCGGACAGTCTCAATTTCTGAATAGGCTGACAGTCTCAATGGCTGAATAGGCTGACATTCCCAATTTCTGAATAGGCGGACACCGGACGGTTTCAATTTCTGATTAGGCTGATAGTCAAAATTGATGAGTAGGCTGACAAGACAGCTGACAGTCTCAATTTCTGGATAGGCGGACAGTCTCAATTACTGAATAAGCTGACAGTCTCAACTATTAAATAAGCCGACTGTATCAATTACTGAATAAACTAACAGTTTCAATTATACAATAGGCTGACAGTCTCAATTACTGAATAAGCTGACAGTCCCAAAAATTGACCAACCTGACAGTCTCAATTACTGAATAAGCTGACAGTCCCAAAAATTGACCAACCTGACAGTCTCAATGGGGAACGCCGCTGGGAACCCCCGGCTTTTGTTCATGACCTCCTCAATGTCATCGGTGACCTGCAGCATCGGTGCTTCAGCGCATTGTCGCAGCAGCTCGTTGGTTTCCTTGCTCATGCTCGGGAAACACCAGTCTGGTTTGCACCTGTGAAAAGATCATCATCATCATCATCAGCCCACCTCTGCTCACTGTTGAGTGTAGGCCTTTTCCTCCTCGCGCCATTTATTGCTTTATTGCGGCGAACAAAAAAACATAGAAGCATTTCTTTAAGCTAACCCATCCTCTAAAATCAGCACACACATCTCGTGAAGACAGCTTTGTAAAAAATATTTAAAACCAATAAGAAAACAAGAAACTCCGTCATTGGTGGATAGTTTTCGCGCTATTGATGTTATTGGACACTAGCTTTTGCCCGCGACTTCGTTCGCGTGGACTACAGAAAAAGGATAGGTATGTGATTTACTTTGCTCCTAAGTGTAAAAGCGTGATGATATGTAGCCTATTTTATTTTTATTTTGTTTACTTAAGGAACGCCAACAAAAAATACAATAAAATTATATAAATGGTACAATTATAAAGGTATCTGACTATTTGTTTTCTTAATTACAGGCATCCACATCATGCATTAGTAAACACAGTAAAGTTATTATGAAATTTGAATTGTGTGTTATTCTGATGTTTAAGCTATCTCTATTCCAAATTTTATCAGAACAGCGGCTGGTTGAACTAAGGCTAACTACATTGGAGCAACGGAGACAAAGAGGTGACCTTATTGAAACTTATAAGATCCTCACCGGACACTATGACGTGCATTACCTTAAAAGCATCTATAAGATGAACCAGAATCACCACCTTAGAGGACACAAATTCAAACTGACCAGCTCTCTGTGTGCAAGTAACCCCCGTAAAAACTTTTTAACTAACCACGTAGTTCGCGAATGGAACAAATTACCAGACTCCATAATCAGTGCAAATGCAGTGAACACTTTCAAAAACTCATTGGACAAATATATAAAAAATAAACAAGTGCAGTGATATACACACATCAGCTTGAAGCTGCTAGTGTATAATAAACATAATAAATAATAATAATAATATGCTTTACTTTGCTCCTAAGTGTAAAAGCGTGATAATATGTAGCCTATGTGTTATACTGATGTCTAAGCTATCTCTATTCCAAATTTCATCCAAATCCGTTCAGCCGTTTCAGCAGAAAAAGGATCTATGCTTTACTTTGCTCCTAAGTGTAAAAGCGTGATAATATGTAGCATATGTGTTATTCTGATGTCTAAGCTATCTCTAATCCAAATTTCATCCAAATCCATTCAGCCATTTCAGCATAAAAAGGATCTATGCTTTACTTTGCTCCTAAGTGTAAAAGCGTGATAATATGTAGCCTTGTGTTATGAAAGAAAGAAAGAAAGAAAGAAAAAAGGTTTATTGCAATACTCTTAAAAATTTAACAACAATATAGTAGGTAATATTCTCATTTTATAGGAAGAGTAAGGCAATGGGTTGTGGCTCAGCTTTTGCTGACTAAGGTTCTGCACAGAGAAGTTATTCTGATGTCTAAGCTACCTCTATTCCAAATTTCATCGAAATCCGTTCAGCCGTTTCAGCGTGAAAGAGTAACAAACATCCATCCATCCATCCATCCATACATCCTTCCATCCTCCACACTTAATCCTACAACTTTCACAAATATAATATTAGTAGGATAATAGGATATTATACTAACAGCGTCAAACTGATGTCTTCTCAAACTGAAGTCATTTCTATCGAACCATTAAAATCGTGAGAGGAACCATCTGTAGACTCCGCCCATACGAGAACCATATGTATGCATTAGGTCATTTGTCAGGGCTATTGACATCTCCATGTTTTCTTCTGCTCACTGCTTTATTGCTTCCAGTATAAAGCATACACACATGCCTTTCAGTTAACTTAAAACACAATGATAGATCTAAGATATCTATGCTTAGTCATAGACTAGTAAGTATGTAGCAATACATAGGTTGGTAGACATACCTACCATTATTAAACAAAACACTAATTTGTAAGGTGATAAAGTAAGGATATGAAATAAAAATAATTACATACCATGCTAGGCCTTGAAACTGACGTAGCATCTCCATATTGCTCGTATTCACCTGAGAATATTAACAGGAAAAAGGTTACAAAATTATAGAACTGACTTTGGGAATCCGCAGTAGGCCGACTCACGACATAGGTACCTATCTCATGATTTCCTTCACCATTAGATCTTAGAGGTACAGTAGCCACACGCTAGGATACCCCTTTTTGTTCGATTGGCGCCCTTATGCCGCGCGCGGTAAGGGCTACCATGGGGTATACTAGACCGTGGCTGACCATACTTGACTTTTTGCTTGTAAAACTTGTAATATTATTCAAGCTTGTAGATATAATACAGGGTGGCAAGTTTATATGGGTCAGCTGGGGGAAGTTCTAGGAGGGTCATGTTTAACACTAGAATACGCTAAAATCACAAACTTTTAGTTCAGATTACTAGCTTTTGCTAGCGACTTCGTCTGTGCAGATTTTTTTTTCTCGTGAGTTTTCCCGTTGTTTTAATGGTTATTCTGCTATTCAGGGCGGAGAGAAATCCAACAAATGAAAAATCTTAAAAATCGGTCTACCCGTTCTCGAGTTATAAATGTATAACTAACACGACTTTGTTAAAGATGTTAGGACAACTAACAGTAGCGTATATCCAAGTTTGCAGCTTCGAAAGATCTGTGCTAACTTTGCAGCACTCGAAATGGACGGATGTAGCCAGCAGTAATAGAAAAGTGTATGGCGCTGATGGCCAACCTTCTTTGGTCTTTTAGTGGAGAGGCACAAAAGGCAAGTGATGGATATTAGCAGGCAGACAAATAACTGAGTTTAATACTAGGAACAGATACTGGATAGGGCAAAAGACCGATTGGTCCACCCATAGACTGTCATGTCATAATTCTATGGGTCCACCTTTGCCTTAAAAATATAAAAAGATCGTACTTACAAAAATTGGTCGGCGAGCCAGGACGAACGCCAAGGATATAAAATTCCTAATGTTCATTCACAAAAGGAACAACAATGTGAAATACAAACACCGGGTACCTATGAAACACAAATAAATTCACGATTAGCGGTTTCCTCAAACAACGCAGTTTTATTTTTTGTTTGACAGATGACAGCTGATGAGTTGCGTCTGTTCAGAAAGTGAGAAAACTTGTGCAGAGTTTTTTCTCACGACTTTCAGAATACTTGACATTGACAAGCTTTCCGAGCTTCGACAGAACACGGCAGCCAAGCTTTTCTGAAGGTTCGAAGAAGGGTGAAGTTTTATGCTGTTTTGTGTGATGTATGAAATTTTTTTTATTCGGAACGATCGCAACAATGTCACAATGACATTTTGCTGTGTTGCCAAGTTAGACAATATACCACGGCTAGACTACTTTGAGGGTCAATCTGTACGAGGCGACAAAAATGGGAAAAGTTGTGGTGGGCGCTTTATTGGTTTTTCGGCCAACATTGTGGTGTGGCAGGCAGCTATTTCGAAGCAGATCATGGCTTATGTGGCTATAATAAAAATGTATTTTATCTGGCTACTTCTGATATTTTTGTACACACGACAGCACGTCAGTCTGTACACTTTTGTTGAAAATTCGCCCATAACGCGACCGAGTAGAGTGCTAGCGTGTAAAGGTCGACGTGCTGTCGTGTGTACAATCCGTGTCAATAGAGAAACGATATATAAATGGCGGACACTCTCGCGCCCTCTCGCTTTAATCATATTTCCGTCTATACTCACACGTAACGTTAGAAAAGTCATTTTAGGTAGTCTTGATTAGTCACCTACGCTGGGCATTAGCCAGAAAAAAAAACACGCCAAAAATCACAAACCCTAAGTAGAACAATTACCTAAACAATAAAGAAAGCATCGTAAAACAATATTTTCTAGCCAAAAATGTAAGAAGGTTTTAGGTATGAACCGAAATAGTATTTTCGTAACCGCTTTTCCCGACCTTACAATAGCCACTCCTGCGTACGACTTTTTTTTTCACTAGGTGCTCAAGCGTACTAGGGTAATAAAAAAACCCACTCAAAAAAAGGTACCCGCCGCCATTTTCATATATTTATTTTTGGGAATCGGTTCTGCCAAGCCCTGGCAACACTGTTGGCGCGGGAAAACGATAAAATTGTATTGTCAAAATTTTCGTCTCACCACAAAATGCAAATTTAGACGTTGAAAATCGCTCCAAAACGCATCAAACAGCGAGCGGAAGATCAAATGACTCCAAGTTCCGTGCAATTCGGTGTGATTTATCGTCAGCAACAATGGAAGCCGAGAAGCGGGTGAAACACGAGGTAAGCAATGGCTTCAAACTTACCGGCTTCACGCTACGCCGCGACGCTGTGTCCTTCATTGCCGAGCAGATATCAGCGCAATCTTCCGAAGAAAGAATAAAGACTATTGACAAATTAGCATCCCACATGCTTCACCTGTGTCCCACGCAGCCCGTTATAGAGAAAGACCAGATAGAAGCAGCCTATAAAGAGATCTCGACTGAAGGATTGGAGGAAGGAGAGACTGTGTTTAGTGTCATTGACGCATTCAAGATCCCCAAGCTCCTATACAACTCCGAGCGAAAGATGTTCACTGTATGGAAGCCTTTGGACACCAATCTCTATCCAGAACCTCCGTCAAAGTCAACTTTCCTCATTGACCGCTACAATGTAATTTGGCAGAGAACTATTAGAAACAAACTGTTCGCTAACTCATCCCTGCCAGGCTCAAAGAAAGAAAGTAATTTCAACCTAAAGAAGATCGAAGTGCTGCTTAGTACGTCCAGCAAAATGAGCAATGTTGTTGTCCTTGGGTTACTGACGCAGCTGACCGAAGGAAAGTATTATCTTGAAGATCCTACTGGCTCGGTGCCGTTGGACTTAACCGAAGCTCGGTACCATTCAGGTCTATTCACAGAATGCAGCTACGTTCTAGCTGAAGGCTATTACGAAGATAAAATGTTGTATGTCATGGGGTTGGTGCTACCTCCCTCCGAAGACCGTAGTGCGTCCATGCCATACTTTGGAAACCTAAACACATTTGGTGGACCATCCAAAAGTTCACTGAAAAACTCTGTAAACCTACAAAAACTTGAAGCGTCAAATGAAGACGGGATGTTCATTTTCCTGTCGGATGTCTGGTTTGACGATATCAAAGTATTGAAAAAGTTGAAAATTTTGATGGAAGGCTACAATGAATTCCCTCCGATAGCCATAGTTTTCATGGGCGAATTTCTATCCTGTTCTTACGGATCCGAACACAGCACTCAGTTAAGGGCAGCGTTGAGCAACTTTGCAGATTTAATAGCGCACTTTTCAAAACTCCGGGAAGTCTGCAAGTTTATCTTTGTACCTGGACGAGGAGATCCCAACGCAGCAAACATACTCCCAAGAATGGCGATACCAGACTCTATAACCATTGATATTCGGAACAAATTGGGAGACTGTGTGATGTTCACGTCTAACCCATGTCGCATACAGTATTGTACTCAAGAAATTATACTAATTCGACAAGATTTGGTGACGAAAATGTGCAGAAACTCTATTCAGTTCCCAGAAAAGGGAGATATACCGGACCATCTTACAAAAACATTACTAAGCCAGTGCACTCTATCGCCGTTGTCTTTAGGAATTCAACCATTGTTCTGGAATCATGCCGATGCATTGAGCCTTTATCCAGTCCCTGATTTATTAGTGGTTGCTGATCATTTCCAACCGTATACTAGAGCATATCAAGGTTGTCAAGTGGTTAATCCGGGTTCATTCCCAAGGACTGAATATTCATTTAAGGTGTACATTCCGTCTTCGAAGTCGGTTGAGGACTCGCAAATACCTAAAGACTCTGAGCTAGACTAAAAGTGAATGTGTCAAAAGAGAAGTAAAGTAAAACGCAGTTTAGTTGGTTTAATTTTTATATTATCTTGAATTAAAAATTTATGTACAGATTCAAATTGGCCTTAAAATATTATTGAATTGTTTTTCGTTTATCTTAAGATTAACTTAAATATAACGACAATATCAACATTCAAACCAATATTATGTTTTTAATTTTAATTCTAGGACGGAATATGTTTTTCTTTATTTTAGCATCGTAAAGTAAAACTAAAAAAAATAAATTCACAAAACATTATAACCAGTTTACTTAGATTTCATCAAAGCAAAGTTTATAATCAGAGCAACATTATAACAAAATAATAATGTCAAATTGAAATAAAACTGTAAAAAGTATCAAGATTAATGTTATTATAACTTACAGTAACATGATTGTGATGTGGTGGGTGCTACAACCTGTGTGTCCGAAACGACCTTACAGAATGACTTTTCTTAACTAATCTTACAAACTAACATTAAATACTGATGAACATTAAAAGAAACACAACAATCATTGACTCAAATGCTCACTTGGCTCCCATAATTGTGTTATACGTCGTCTGTATAGGCGCTAGGGCGACTAAACATATCATCGCCACAACAAACAGCAGAATAATCGGGGCATAAATACTTAGCAGCAACCTCCTAAAGCTGGAGTAAGGTGCGTCCGTACTCCTGTCGACTTGCGAGACCTGCCTCGGTTGAACCATCATGTCTTTCATGGGGAACGAGTTGACTCTCCCATTGCTTATCCTGCCATCGGACACACAGACCGTCAGCGACAGTACCAAGTGCATTATAACATGAAACGCCACGTAGGCTGCTAAGATATACACGCTCCAACCCGGTAGCTCCGCCTTTTGCAGATAAACTGCCAGGAAAATCGTCGCTATGCCCAAGATGTGCGCAGCGTTACCACCGAGCCAATGCAGCCAATTAAACACTGGTCGTTTCTTGGTACCAGGGTGGGGCCGGAAGTATGCGCCAATTGGCTGGATGAAGCAGAGGATAACGGTGACCAGGCCAGTGATGGCGTGAGGGTTGTCTCCCGTCGTAGACCAGCCGCCCACTTCGGTAAGGATGAGGATGAAGCCGACGACGGTCAGAAGCCAGGTCAGCACCATGAGGATCCGGTGGTACTGTGGAGGGAAGACTGAGCTTAGCTGGATGATTGTGGTAAGTTGTTAATCTATTTTAGCTAGCATGGGATACACGAATAATTTCCGACTGCGATAGGACATCACAGAAAGTGCTTATCAAAGGCCATCAGTGGTCGTTTTGTCATCAAATTGAAGCCAGAACATAGGTTAAAACATACTCACAGCAAACCAAATATCCTTGCCTCCCAGGCTTGAGCCGACCCAAGTTTGCCGAAAGTATCTGTAAAAATAAAACGGAGAAGGTATTATATTATTATGAAACTACCTTTATCTAATGGCGATGGCGATATATGGCGAAAATATGTTCAGAAGGAATTAAGATCATTAGAGGTTGGCACTTAGATCTTGCACCATGCTCTATTAATAGGTATTCTAAATATTTCTTCCCCGGTTAGCATAAGGCTGAGAGAGTATCTATGGGTTTATAACTCAGTCTATCCCGCTCTCCGTCTAACGAAACAGTGCATATAGTTATAAACCCATAGATACCCTCTATCTAACCCAGCCTTATGCTACGTTTGCTGGCCTCCTTTTCTGTCTACCTTTACCATCAGTGTGTGTAGCATCTAGGTTCGTTTTGTGTCTCAAAACGTGACCTTCATAGGCAACCTTTCTCTTGAAACGAACATAAAGGGGTACAAACCTGGCTAGCACGATCCCAATAGCCGATGTTCCAAGCCAAGCCGCCAACATGAAGCTCCCATGCAGTTTGACAAGCAGTTTGGATGCACCGGCGGCTGCGCCCACAGTAGCCAGAGCCAGAGGCGTTCCCGTCGCCTCGTATACTTGACTGTGGAACCCTACGCGGTCGGCGTCTGCAAGAGAGTAATACGACTGATAAAAATGAATAAATAAGGCCTAAGTTTCGAGACTTCATTAATCAAAATCCGTAGAGCCGGTTTGCCTATCCAAAAACATGTTTGGGCACGAGAGAGGGCCTTAGCCTGTAACTTAATGGTGCCAAAATGGGCTCCCAGTTGACAGCTTCAATTGCTATTTATTAATGCTGTCGGTCCTTTTAATGTTTTTGTAGTCAGCAAAGAATATTATGATTCTAATTCTAGTGGATTAGATGTCTGGTTGTAGGAGAAAAGCGAGGAAACCCCGGTTTTGTCGTTCTGCTTGGACGCAATCGACACGCCATTGCGTTACAGGCTAAGGCCCCAGCATGAGAGACAGAACAGAAGGGGGTATCCTATCATGTCTGTCTGACCGTACACGAACTCTCTGGGAGATGCCAGTGTGAAACAATTAGAAGCTAGGTTTATGCTTACCCTTCATACTATCGCCGGAAACTATCATGAGGTTAAATTTATTGTTAGCAAGATCGAACGTCTGCCCTTTGACCACAGACACCGTGTCCCGCTTGAACTTGCAGTACAGCTTGCCATCGATCACCGATGACTCCTGCAACTGCACAATGTCCTGCGGCGACTCTTTTCGGTTCACATAGGGTTCTTCCTTCGGGTATGTCCACGAGGTGAACAGGCTGACTCTCCCATTGTCGTTCCTCACACATTCCATGGCGGAATCGTCGCCCATTTTGTTGTCGTTACTTAGGGCGGCGGCGACGTATTTCGGGTTGCCGATTCCTTGGATTTCGAAGGTGTAAGTGTCGCCGGCGACGAATATGGCGACCAGAGCCTTGCAGTTGCCGCTTCCGATGCAGTTTTGGGGTGAGCCGAAGCACAGTTTGGTGTCGGCGCAGCCTTGGTAGATTGTGTCGAGGGGCGCCGCGGCCTGTTTCGGCTGAAATGGTTTGAATTTTTAGCTTAAATTGCGGGCATTGCTGGTGAAAATTATAGGTATAAAGAGCTGACTGCCAACATCCAATGATAGTGGGAGAGGCGTGGGTTTTTTTTGAACATATTTCTTTCTTCATAGAGCGCCATACAGTTTTGTCTCGATGTCGGCTTTTTAGAAGAAAAGGAATATAAAACAATATCCGGTGGATAGAGGGAAGACGGAGAGGCACTTTTAGAGGCAGATGAATATGAAAACTAACCTTGGACTCCATTATGACTGGTGGTTCTGGTGAAGTTCGCTGCGAGGTTGGCGCCGGGGCGGAGGTGGTAATGACCGTCTCCGGAGTCACCACCTCGACGAGTGAAGACTCCACGTTGCGCCAGAACATCGCGTAGCTCTGCGCTACTGTCGCTCTGTAAAAGGAAGGTGGATGGGAGTTAGCAAAGAGGCTTCCGGTTCGGTTGACAAAGTTGGCGGTAATAAGAGTTCCGGGCCTAAAATGGGGACTCGGCTTTCGTCTAAAAGTTTCTCTACATTTTCTTATTATCGCAGCAAGCGTAAACAGAATCCGACTCTACGGCTATCATGTTAGAGAATCTGATGAAGGCGCACAGGCGTCTTTCCTGTGAGCTAGGCAGACTTTAATGAGAGAATGGTATACCTACTCGTACGTGCTGAGCAAACCTACTCCATCTAAAATTCTAAACCTGACCCAGGCACTGCAGTCTCCGAGTGGTCACTTTACCCAGCCTGTGTGAATGAAGGTGCCACTTTACTGCATAAAATAATCATCTCATTACGCGGATCTTTAGTTTAATGAAGGTGCAGAGCAAAATTAAATTCATGTCTTATGAGACGTTGACCGTCGATGGCGTCGTTGCATTTTTGGCCAGGCTTTGAACAGTCGTAGAAAATAGCACCGACTATTGTTAAAAACGTCCCATACAGGGTCAAGGCCACGGCACCCACTTTTTGCCGCCACACTCGACTGCTTCGCGTCGCCCCGAAGCGTGACCGAGAAATTCGTAATCTTGGCGTCAACATTCCGTAAAGCAATTTACAATTTCTCACGTCATAAGCTAATCCAGGGATATCTTAAAGTGCTATTCTTAGAGGCGAGATTTGAACGAGAATTTTAGGCTCTGACCTGGTGGGTAGGTACGTGTTACGTCAAGCTATAAAGAACTTAGTAATCCTTTCAGTAAAATTAACACAGCGTTTACAATGTTTCTGAAAAGCTTCAAATAAACACCTTTTTTTTTTAAAAAAAAAGCAGCTCGTAAACAATTCCAACAACTAGAACTGGAAGACCAAAACCCACCTTACACGAACGCATACATAGAAGCAATCTTACCTATTATGTCGAACACAAACTTTCGAAGGAAATAGCTTCATTCCCTCAATAATTGGCTAGCGAAACAAGCAACAAGACGATGATTTTGCGGCTACGGTCAGGGTTGGTGATGTATGATGAGGCAATCCTTACATTAAATCCGTGCTTCGGAAGGCATGTTGAAGCGTTGGTCCCGGTTGTTGTCATTAAGCCATGTCAGAGGCCCTTTGGGCGGCGTAAAAACTCTGACACTAGGGGTGGCCACTACCTCATACGATATCTTACCTGAACTCCACGCTACCCAAGAAGTCACTGGGTGCCTTCCACTCGAAGGTCAGCGCGGGTTTCTCCTCCGGCGAGGAGTGTGTCACGGTGTCGTTGTCGCCGCGACAGCTGATGATGTGCTCCAGCGAAGAATCCGGGACGCGCGTGAACTGACCGATTATAGTCTCCGGTTTCTGAAAATCACAACGGAAATTCCATTATTTAACTACTCAATTCAACTAAGGGATAAGTTGATTGCACTGAGAAGGTGAGCCTAGTAGTAAACACGACAGCACGTCAGAGTGTACAATTTTGTTGTAAAGTCGCCCGTAACGTAACCGAGTAGAGTGCTAGCGTGTAAGGGTCAACGTGCTGTGTTCTCTTATAGTCGGAAAAGAAAAATAGTTGGTCCGTTTCAGTTGGTCGGTTTAGTTGGTCAGAATGGACGAAGGGATAAATGGGTATAACAATAGGCCGGAACCAAACAAAAATAAAACATAGTGTCGTTTGCCACGGGGTTGGAATATGCTACTAACTTTTTATGCATAGTGCCGTTTGCCACGGGGGTGGCAAACAGGGGGGTGGCGTTTGGGGATAAAGGGCACAAGCTAGGTTAGTGTGGAAAGTTGGAAACCACTTCAAACTTTCTGAGTGTCTGAAAGCGTACTCTACGAACCTGTACTTCTCTCGCCTGCAGTATGAACCCGCCAATAGGCGTCGCCAGCCCACCAGGGCTCGTAATGGTTACGTTCAGAGAGTCACCCTGGCGCACTTGTGGCGATGACGTCATGATGATGTAGGGAGGGATGGAGGCCTGGGGCTGCAGCGTCGAGTGTCGCGGTAGCTGGTCGATGCACGCCTGGAATGAGAGGAGATGTTGTTAGAGTAGGGTTTTCTGGACAAATAGGTTCCTGTACCTTCTGATCAAAATTTCATACTTTCTCAGCTAGCTGGGCCAAGGCCTTCTCTCAGAGAGTATTTTACCTCAGCTGTTAGTGGTGTTAGAGTTTGTTCGCAGCTTTTTCAGTGTTGCGTTTGTGTTTTGTGAGATATTTCCAGTTATGTGTGTGTTTGTTTCATGCTATTTCATTGTTGTGTGCGGGAGATCGTTCCAGCTGTTTCAGTGGTATCTGGGTCTGAGATATCAACTTAGTTCCATGATGTTTTAGCGATATTTGTGCTTTTTGGTGATGTGTTTGAGGTTGTTCCCAACAAAAGGTCTTTAATCTTTTTGCAGGGTGTAAGTGTAACCTACTGGTCGACAAGAGAACATTTATGTGATCCCTATCACCCGGTGCTATTACCCTGTATAAAGAGTTAGGAACATTTGTATTGGCTGCGTTGTTTGTGAGAATTCATGCGAGTTATAAGTTTCTTACCCCCGGTGGTGCCCCGGATCCATGCTGCTCTGTTGTTCTGATGAGGACCAGCAGGATACCTGACGTGATCGCCCAACGGACGCTTCTTTTTCGCGGCAACATTCTGTGTGCTTGTGATCTGAAAGGATAGAAGAAACGATTCTGTTAATTTTGGTTGACCGATGCGTTTGTTCGGTCACTCAGGACAATGTAATCCAATTTCAATATAAATCATAATTAATGTATTATCCGAATGAATGTTTGCGACCTTCCAAGTGACCCAACCAAATATTATTAATCTCGGGCCAATGCCAACAAGCTTTGACTCAAAAAACTTAATCTTTTTGCCCGCGGGTGTTCGGTGATACATGCCTACCTAGTAAGAGTAAAAAGTGCGTTGATGAAGTGTTTAAAGCAGCTTTTACTACCTATTGTCAACCTCGTGGTGACGTAAGATGCCATGCGCCTATATCTTCAGTGCAAGGTCTTCCAACTCGCTAACATCAGTTATGCCTGGTGTTAAACCCACACGTTTATTTGCATTATTATCAGGTAATTTTGCGTCGAGGCCGCCCCACCGCCGATTCTAAATGTCATTGGCTTGGTCTGCATTATTTTCAAGCGTTCACCCGTAGTTTTTGTCTTCAATTTGTAAAGGGATTGTTATTTTGTTGTTCGTTCCCCCTTGCCGTCGCTTTGTTAAAGTCTGGTAGTAATAGGTATAAATGATCGTGACAACTGACAATAGCAAGAAAGGCGAGTTTCAGTCATGATATCACGTTTTTCTTTTATTTTTTTAAGGTATTTACCTACCTGGCTACGTTTTTTATCGTATTTACTTTGCTTTATTTTAATCCTAATGATAGCACCATAGACTTAAACCTCGAACGGAGAAAGGTACACACGACAGTACGTCAGACTGTACACTTTTGTTGAAAAGTCGCCCGTAAAGTAACTGAGTAGAGTGCTAGCGTGTAAAGGTCGACGTGCTGTCGTGTGTACCTAGGCAAGATCAGATGCCTTGCTGAGGTAGGTAACCTAACATTGCAGCATATTGCCCCGCATGAATACCGCAAAGAAAGCTAAAAAGCGCTCAATTCAATGCTCAAAGATAGATGTATCGAGCTGTAAACGTCGATATAGCCAGTCTGGGGACTCTTGGAAGTAACAGAACTGGGCCAATCGTTAACGAACTATTCCAAGACTTCTTGTTAAAGGCCCAGAGGCCGTTACCCAAAGTGGGTTAACGCTGGGGTGAATTACTTACCAAATAAATCTGTTAAATATGTAAGTAGGTTACCTTATGGGAAAGCAAAATTTATTGGTCAAGATCGGTCGAACTCTACTTGTTTGTTATGATACTTATGATAGGTTCCTATCGAATGTGGTTGCCTCGTATTCGTTGTTTTGGGAGCACCTTACCGTGTAAATATGTTCATAGTTAGTATTACTTTGCATGTTAGCATGTAATGGAAACCACTATTTGTACGCCCTCTGGCAAAACATAGAGCTCAATCTATTTTTATGACCATCTTGTTTCTGATCACCTATGTTTAACAAATAAACAATTCTAATTCTAATTCTTAGTTTATCATGATTTATGCATCGTTCCAGAGCAATGATACCTAATTATTATTATAATTTATAATGTCATTGTAAATCTTCCAGACAAATACTTAACTCAAATAGAACTTCTTCGAATGATTAAATGTGACTGGCAAGACGGAGGGAAACGGTCGTGTTCAGTTGGAAGAAGAAAGAAGTTATGGCTCGGAAACATTATAGCTGACATATCAGGGAAGCCCTTTTAAATTTTTGGACTTTGAGGGCGTGTTAACCAAGAATGGCCTGTTTCAAAGCTGAATTCAAAGCCCTTGGTAGATGGCGCTTAAAGGCTTGGCCATACAAGAACCGGGGTGTGGGTATCAAACGCTTACACAGATTAATAATGTCTTCAGAAGATGACGAAATTTGACAGCCGTCAAAATAGCTCATTCTCAGGTAGATACAAATTTTAAATACCTCAGAGCTACCTATATCGGTAGCAAAGTGCCTTTGACTCACACACATCACACCTTTAATGAGTAGAGGTCAACATGTTTATTACGAGTTAAATCAATGTCACGCTGGAACTGGAGCATGTGAATGCGTGGATTCCGCTCGCGTGCCTCAGATCGCGCTTGATGACAAGTGACAATGACAATCTTGAGATTTCATTGAGATAAGACATTAAGATGGTTTGCCGTTGCCATTAAAGGGAAAAAAAAAAAAAAAAAAGATGGTTTGCATCGCGTTCAGCAACTGCCGAAGGAAATATCAAAGGAAACGAGCAACCTGTGTGAGCAAAAATTGCAACAAAGATTCAAATCTGATTATCCACTCCACAATGGCATATTCGTTTTGAGATTTTCCTTGATCAAACATGAGTATCGTGACTGCGGCTATTGGTAGTATACCTATTATTCTATGGTAAGTATGCATAGAGTGTGATCGTAACCAACATCCGCCTTGCTTGCAGTGTCCCTTCACTCAACCTTGCGACGAATGCGACCTCAAGACAACCATGTAAGCAGTTTTATGGCACTTACTTAATACAAACTGACCCGACACATTTTTGAAACTACACAGTGGACAGACCAGCATTCCGGAAAGTCAAACAGGACTAATACATGGTTACAATACAATAAACAATAACACCGGCGTCTCCCATGTGGATAATTGTGATATGCCAGGCCAAACACAAATAAACGACTGGAAATTTTTACACTTAAAGTTTCGTAAGCACAGCACATTTTGTATTTCGTAAACGGTTAAACTTTTGTTAATATGTCGCCGACTATGTCGGTGCAGCCGACGAATGAGAACCGAAACTAGTCGGCTTCACCGACATAACACAAGTAAGTTTAACCTTTTGAGAAATACAACTCTGGAAGTTGGTGGGCTAGTGATAACTATGATGATCATGATGATGCTGTAAGACCTAATACGGCAACGTCGTCTGTCTTGGATGGAGAAAGCTTCCATCTGATGGACCCATCTTCGGCTAAGTAATAGATTAGGTAGTTATATGTAGATAAATCCATATAAGGAGGTGGAATGAATTTGAAGTGACTGGCCCCAATTGTTGTGTTTCCCACAAGAACAATCCAATGCTACGGCATATCGCGTGCGAGACGTTTGAGTAATGACTCCAAATCCTGCCTGTCAAGTTAAATAATTAACCTCGATGCTTAAACCGAACCCCATTTGGAGTAACCTGAGGTAAGGTGAAGTAATTCGTTTTTGATCGACAGTTCTGATATGATATGGCGGCTAGCCGTGCATGGAATAATACATGCCCTAAAGGGAATTGTACATGAACAAGGTTTCTTAAACTAAAAGTGCCGCATTGGAGGGAATTCATACGACTTCACAATAACTTTGGATAGGAAAATAAACTCGTTCTGTAATATCGCAATCAGGGAAGGCTTAAAGGAGATCCTCGACTTCGATACAGCAGCTAGTTACAATGTTCCCAGGTAGTGTGGTGATTATAGGCCAAAAATTTCCAAAGACAACAGTTCTAAGGGGACTGGCGAGTCTTGAAGACTTTAAACTCTACTTGTGTAAACACGCCTTTAGTGGGAAATTATAGAGGAGACCAATACACTAATCTGTGGGCAGTATGTAAGTAGTCCCAATTTACTAGTTCTCCAATTTATCGGACCGCTCTGCCTACATTATTTGCATGTACGGTCGGCCAAGGTCTAGACTAGAATACCGAAAGAAACTGTTAGGTTTTATCAAGTCAAAATATAGATACAGGTTGGTTCAAATAAGGGCGTACAAAAATTTTGCTTAAAGTCCTCGCACTAAGGGCTTTTTTAGCTAGTTCAATACGGTTTGGTGTCAAGGTCCGAGGGGGCCCCCTGAGCTTGGGGGCCCCGGGACATTGTCTCGCTTTATCCCTATGTGGCTACGCTACTGTTCTCCACCTAATTATCCCGAGTTATATGTAGTAAGTCTATGGGTAGGCAGGTATGCACTTTTCTTGTAATTCTATCATCGACATCATCTGTAGGTACATTCCCAACCATTTCTTTTGCAAGTTCTTTCTCTCAATAAAAGTGCATGCTTTCATTGGGTGCAACGACCCTAATCGATGGGGGTTTCCATGGAAACGGGCTCATGAGCGTTCAAACAAGTGGGTAATCGTGAAAACTACTTTCTGAACGAGAAACCTGTTTGTTTTCGTTTACTTCTAGGTCAAGAGACGCCGGGAATTCCCAGTCTTCAAGACTTCTTATTGACATACCTAGTTATTTTTTTTTTTTGCGAAGTGTGAAAGTTGTAAGGATGTCGGTAGGAAGTCCCTTAACTTTAGGCAGTCGTAGGTAGGTACAGTCGGCCACAAGCTAAAATACCCCTTTTTGTTCGATTGGCGCCCTATGCTGCATGCGGTAAGAGCTGCGATGGGGTATCTCAGGTATTTGTGACTGTGGCCGACCGTACCTAGTCTAGTAAAAAAGAGTATCATTCTCCTTTTCTCAAAGACGTCGGCTTTCTCAGGTTTTATTTTGTTGCGATTTTTAAGGCCTTAGGAGGCCTTTAAGAATTTATTTATGTCTTTAAGACCTTAGGCTTAGGCCATTTGGCCTTGGGTATTTAAGACCTCGTGTCCCCTTAACGTTAGGGAGTTGTTTTTGAAACTAAGTTAGTGTATCACCAAAATGCGACGCTCTTACGTCACCTATTGCCTATTGTAGTTTAAGAATGACTCAATTTGTAACCACAAACGATGACAGACAAGCTGTCTAACAATTAATTGGGAGATCCCATGGTCACAGCACTCACTGAACAAATAAATCCGTTGCTTTTCGCTTGGCACAGTCGGCCACACGCTAGGATACCCCGTTTTGTTCGATAAGCGCCCTTAAGCCGCGCGCAGTAAGAGCTGCCATGTTGGGTATAGTATCTGTGACTGGCCGACCGTACCTACCTACTGAGTCACAACTGGAATTATTTGTGCTGCCAATTAATGCAAAGTTGGCCTCAAATAGCCCAATCGCCTAAACACAGATCAATTAATGAGAATGCTGACATGGAGTGTAATGGAATTTTGGAACTACCCATTGTAGGTGATGCTGATGAATGCCTAAATTGTCAACTTTTGGTCACCGCTCGTAGAATGAGGAAAAAGTCGAAAAACCTCGCAGACGGGTTTACCCACACATTAACAATGCTCTTGTGTGTAGGTGGCATTGATTAATAGCTCTTGATGAGAAGTTAAATAATGATGTCAACTCGTTGAATGACATTAGCTAGATGGGGAACCCAAGATAGGTAAACCAGATCCTTTCTTTTGTTCTGCATTAAGAACATTAGGTACGGTCGGCCACAGTCACAGATACTCCATGGCAGCTCTTACCGCGCGCGGCATAAGGGTGCCAATCGAACAAAAAGGAGTGTGGCCTACCGTACCTACCTACCTATCATGAACTTTACTCTCTGTCTCCTCAAAGATCTCAAATAGGTAACGATATTTCTTTAACCTAGCTTGTAAGTTTTGCTGTGCCCGACAGGGTCCATAGAGTTCCTCACATGTAACAATGTTATTTGAGATCTTATACACTTATGGTTGCAATAAAGTATTGAGTATTGAGTAATATACCTTCCCAGAGGTCGCGGGTTCAATGAGCCGTTTTCAGCACAAATTCACAAAGCACTTCATAGATGGCGCATATAGACGTGTCCATACAAGAACCGGAATACGGCTGTCAAAATTAATCTGTGCTTAGCGAAATTTTACAGCCGTATTCCGGTTCTTCTTTGGCCACACCTGTAAACGCCATGTATGAACTGCTTTGAATTTGTTCTTTGAAAACGGCTCATTCCGACTCGAATTTTTTCGTCTCTCGAATTACTTTAGACAGCACATCTTTGTAAATATTTGAACAGCTACAGACTCGAATTCCAGTGATCCATTAAATTTAATAATACTGTAAATACATAACATTTGGTTATGTTTGCGCTTAGTTGCGTGAGCTCGGGCTATAGCAGTTGCAAGCAAGTTCAATACATAATACCTAATTGGATCAATAACATACCGAAACTAGTATACTTACCAATCTAAAAACTGAAGCTAACTCAAGCGCAGCTCTTCGTTCAGGCTATCTAGCTAGGCAAATAGTTTTAAACAGGCTAAGGCCCGGTTTCTGAGTTGAGAATTTTACTAAGCACATACTTACGTATCGCTCTGTCGCGCTCTTTTGTGAGAAATCTGCAGAGACAGGACGATACTTACCCATTTGCTTAGCGAATTTCTCAACTCAGAAACCGGCAGTAAACAGACTAGGCAAATAGTTTTAAACAGGCTATAGGACAGGCTAGGCAAATAGTTTTAATCAGGCTATACAGGCTATGCAAATAGTTTTAAATAGTAATGCACGAGTTCAGTTTTATACCACGGGACTTAAAACTCGCTCCTAAATTTTATCCGTGAACCTAAACTCTAATTTTTAAATCGAGTCCACGGAATGACAGTTGCTACAAAGGCTTTATCTGTCAGTAGCATACTACAAAGGCTATATCTGTCAGTAGCATACTAGCAACTGTCATTCCGTTTTTTTTTTTTTAACATCCTGGGCCCTTAGCCTGTAAGATAATGGTGCCAAAATAGCCCATTTTAGGTGACGACTTCAATTACGATTTGCTAACGCTGTCTGTCCTTTTAGTGTTTTTGCAGTACAGCAAATAATATTTTGATTCTAATTCTAGAGGATTAGTTTTCTGGTTGTAGGAGAAAAACGAGGAGAGCCCGGTTTTGTCCTTCTGCCGGAACGCCATTGACCCGCCATTGCGTTACAGGCTAAGGGCCCAGGTTTTTACTGCGATCTGTCATCTAGGACATTTATCAGTAGTTGTGTTTGTTTTTTTTTCTGTTTAAATGAAATTCTGATATTAGGCTTGTTAGGTACGTATGAGACCAGTGTCCCATCCTTAAAAAATAGATTCCCACTAGTTTTTGCCTAGTAGGTCTTGGGGTGCTCTTCTTTTTAATCTTGTAAAAGTTTTTTGGCATGACATTAGATTTGACGCCAGTTGATTTGGGTGATTTGGGGATCCCACTCAAGTCCACTCATGTCTATTGTGCAAACAACAACACACGTGCGGAATTCTTAAGCGGACAGTCGACGGCGTAAATCGTTACCACATAAATACATTCTACATACTAGAAAATTATCATCATCAGCCCACCTTGATTTATTAATTGTTGTATTTAGGCTGCGAGATCTCTAGATGACGATGAGACAAGTGCAGCGGCCAAAGTTGATTGCTCGTTTAGCACCACCCTGGGGACACGTTCAGGGTTAGAAAGGTATTACGGTCGAGCACATAATTATTTCGTGACTGCCCTCTGAGATCCTACCGCGGAGACCCCAACGACTTGATCATCCTTACACCAAACGCTGCCAAATGGCTAAGAGAGCTGGATGTTCGCCTGATACTTGTTTTAGTTTTTAATGTGTTTTATTTGGTTCATTGTAATATAATTTTTAGGCCATACGAATAAATAAAATAAAATTAGCCCACCTCTGCCCACTGTTGGATATAGGCCTTTTTGCCCTCGTCCTTTTTGCCACCTCTCACTAGCCAATCTCGCTATCTATGTATTTATTTAACGCTGTGGTCACGGTGTCAGATCATACCTCGTTGTTATTGTGTCGTTTTCTTTGTTGTTTTGCTTAGGTATGAACATAAGTTTGGAACAATTTATTGAGAACCGGTCCCAGAAAGTTGAAATTCTGTTTATTTGTGATGTTAGTTTGGATTTCGGAGATATAAAATTTGGAAATTTGAAATACCTACCGAGGTATTTCAAATACTACCTAATATTTCAAATATCTAACCTAACATTTCAGATTTTCTCACGATTCATGTTGTCTTATGTCCTACATCCTTTACATAGTCAGTGAAAAACATATGGGTGATATGCGACTTTTAATACCGATTGTACCTACCTTACTACGTTGCACGGTAGAAAGTGCAGGTTACGTATGGTATGTTGTCACTTAACACCCGTTACTGCTGGAGGTTCATGCTTTTATCATCAGCCCGTCTATGATGCGCACCGCGACTTCTTTCGCGGCGCGAAAGGACTTCTAAAAGCTAACGCTATTGATACAAGACAGTCTATATAAGTGACAAGTATTGTAGACTTCAGTCGCGTTTCGCAAAAAAACTGACACTAAAATGACTACTAATCCGTAGAGAGGAGTATCTCGCGGGCAAGCATTGGATAGTTGATAGTACTTAAAAGTCGCAGCGCCAATCGAGAAACGAGGAAACCAGCCTGGCCAGTTAGGTACAAGACATGACAATCAAATACCTAAACAAAACACCACTAAAATTAAATAATAGGCCGCTATAATCGCTTTCATATATAAAAATAATAAAAACAAAACAACTTTTTTTTACAGATTTGACATCCTGTTGACCAGTAGGTTACACCCTGTAAAAAGAGTTAGGTACTTTTGTAACACCTTGTATATAAAAGTTGTTTTGTTCATATTGAGCTTTAGGCCCAGCTCTGATGTTAGTTTACATTCGCCGAAAGAACCTCAGGACCCGAACAAAGTTAGCCCACCATCAAAAGCAGCCATTTTATGGTCAAGGGCCGTGGTGGAGCAATAACGAAGATCACACGCCCAAGTCCATTTCCGGAAAGTTATCCACCATCGCACAAATTACCGGCCCAACTCAGCCCCTTAGCATGGACCCGCGAGATTAGTTTTAGCCGACGCCGAAGAGATGAGTCGTACAATTCGTACATTGACATTTCGGCGTCGACAAAAGCCTTTCTCGCGCGTCCATGCTAAGGGATCTTCGCACGAAACACGGTAGAACGCAGCTCTAATTACGGACAGTGCTTGTGAGAATACTTTCTGCTAAGACTCGCGTGTATGCGGATGGCATGATCGTAACTGCAAGCTGCAATTATTGTGAGATTATCTACACTCTGCTGGGCACACAATGGGTAGATACAGAGGGAAGACCTAGTCAAAGATCTGGGGAAGCAAATCAGATAATTTGGACACCCCATCTGATACCCTGGCGGCTTACTACGTTAAAAAATCCGCTGTTTTAAGTTGCTTAAAAAGTTGCCTGTTGGTATTATGGCATAATAACTCATTGGAAAAAATGCCTCTGTGGAAACGGATAGTGATGTGATTATTTTGATGTGAAAACCATAACGACACTTTACTATGACTTTCATCTATGAACGTGTGATTTGATTTACTTCCGTCTGTGACACGAGCTAAGTTAGTGAATACGCAGCATTATTTTGAGCAGGCGGTTGGATGGATATGGACCAAAGAATCCATGGAGTGGACCAAAGCGATTATCTTCAGAGGATAAAGTGGATTCAGTGGATGTATTACGATTTGGATGCGCTTCGGTACAAGAAGACGTTCTGTGATCTATTTTTTCAATGACTACTATTCGAAAGCACACAGCTGAATTACTTAACACTATTCTGTCAGATTGGTATTTCCCCTGCGTTTTACTTATCACATAATTCCCGAGGGAATGTTTTCAGAGGCAGCAGATTTTTTGTTTTTTTTTTTCATTTATGGAAAAATGGCAAATCCGTACCTGTAAGGAAAATTTACATGAACTCTCTCTCTGAGAAACCGCTAGTGAGACATTATTGTGTACATACGATAGGCTTCATTTTTACTTCAGTTTCATAACCATAACCATTTTGCAAGATGTATAATAGTGACCGTGACTTTATAAATGACTTAATTTTTTGCATCCAAGAACTTTAATTTGTTATTCTAAATCATGGCACAAACCTCCAGCATAGTATTCATAGCAGAACAGCCGTAGACAATAAGTGTGGTGTGGTCAAGATAAAGACTACCTAACTACCTCTCGAAATCATGTACAGAAAAAAACTGCTTGAAAATTGAACTATCGTGAGGCGAGCGAGCTATCGCTATGAAGACTCGAATTAACATTTTGGATTTTACAGAACTAAACCCTAAAGATACAAAAGACGCTGCGGAGTTTCCAGAATGCTACCCGCATCCTCTTTTTAACCCCCGACCAAAAAAGAGCGCTATGTATGTGTGTCAGGGTATGTGTGTGTTTGTCTGTCTGTCTGTGTCACCGTATAGCTCTTAAACGGGTGAACCGATTTGGATAAAGTTTTTTTTAAATTGGAAAGCGTGTTCTTAGATGTTTTATCAAAATCGGTGCAGCCGTTTATGAGATATGCTTATTTGAAGCTAAAATGACGGTGGTATTAAAAAAAATTGTAGTTATTGAATGCCTAGGGCTTGGCCATTTAATAACAGCTACTAGATTAGGCCTTTGGCCTAGCCGCTAGGCCAAAGGTCTTAACAAGTGACAAAGAAAACCTTTAGGTTTCTATTTTCGGCTATCCGCTCTGCAGGTTCAAAACGGGCATAACCTTAATCTAGACACGCGGTAGCGTGTCAAGCCAAGTTCTCAAGAAAAACTGGCGAACGCACCGTGTGTCTATTTACCCGAACCATTTGGACCAACTTTTTGCCCCTTCATAACTCTTTATCTATTTTACATAAACACATGAAATTTAACAAGTCAATTTCAGGATTACCTAAAAACTTGGCACCCATTTAGATCTCAATTCTTTTGTCGGTGAAATCAATAACCACGCAAAGAACTTGGCTCCAAAATTTTCACATTTAAAATGTATTTGGTGGGATAATACCATAACCAATAACACTGCCTTCGGCTATGTGCGTCTCGTACAAAACCGGTGGACCTTGAACTGACTGGTTGCAGGCACAGACATCATTGTCTTGTTCCCGCGGTCTCTCACGCAATAGCATTGACGCGAGACGTGCGTTAGATGGAATGGAATTCTCGGGCTAGTCTGCAGTCGGCCACACGCTAGGATACCCCTTTTTATCCGATTGTCGCCCTTATGCCGCGCGCGGTAAGAGCTGCAATGGGGTATCTGTGACTGTGGCCGACCAAAGAGATTTCTAGAATACGAAAATTATTTGGATTTTGAGTCAGCTAGATTCCCAGTGTTTTATTCAACAATGTTGGCGGCTAATTGTAGCAAACAGTTGAGGAACTAACTCTACATTATATGAGTTCGAGTGATAAAAAACAGGTTTCCCTACAAAGGTGATTGTAATTAACAAACACCCACAATAATCGGTTGACCTCACCCGTTGATTAGGTGCGGTTTTTACAATCAGCCTGGGGCTTAGTCTATAACGCAATGGCGTGTCGATAGATTCCCAGTAGAAGAACAAAAGCGGGTTTTCCTCGTTTTTCTCCTGCAACCAGCGAACTAATCCTCTATCAGAAGATTCTTTGCTGCAGAAAAACATTAAAAGAACATTAATAAATCGTAATTGACGCCTACAACTGGGATCCTATCGAGGCACCATTGCGTTACAGACATAGGCCCCTGGTACGGCCAGCGACACGTTAGGATATCGGTAGCTCTTACACGCTCGGCATAAGGGCGTCAATCGAACAAAAAGGGGTATCCTACCGTATGGCCGACGGTACTAGGTACCTCAAAGGGAGTTGTATCCACCGATCCCGGGATCAGATGGATGTCTCCACGGATCCCGCCGAGTTGTCTCCACCGATACCGGGATCAGTGGAAACATCAAAATTAAGTTAATGTTTGTATCCTGTGATCCCGGGATCGGTGGAGACAACAAAATAAAAATATTTTTGTGGAAACTGATCACGCTGTACAGAAAGAAAAAAAAATCACGGATGAACTAATTTTCTTCCGCGAGTTTTTTCTCGAGTTTTGCAAGAAAATAATATATTTGATGGAAAAGTACTAGGCTTGCACAAAGTCGTAGGCGTTTACATCTCTTACATTTCACATCATTCATTTCTTAAAAATAACTAGCCACAGCGCAATGGTATGATGTGAGCAGTGTAGGCATCTACGTCTTTATGTAGGTAAGCCTTGTACTTTTCAGCTTAATATAAAAATTAAGTGTGGACCATGGGAATCAAAGATTTATAGGTAAGTGAACAAAAATTAGGTACATACAAAATTAAAATTAAAACAAAACTTCATCCAGATCGTGTACATAATCTAACTACTTATTTTCTAAATTTTTCGAGGCAGCGTCCAACAGTGATATAACAATGTTATTTTCTAACTCATGTAGCACGCATGATATCCATCTGTCACGTGAAATATATTTTTCATCTCCCATGCTCGGAAAGTACGCTGTTACTTTAAACATGCGATCGTAGAAAATCCTTTTTTAAACGATTTTGCATTTTTGTGCGCTTCGAAATTTGATATCGACGCCCTAATAAAAATAAATATTTGGAACTCCTTCAACTTGTAGCGTTGCCTAGCAACGGGTTGTTGATTTTATGAAACTTTAAGAAGACACGATTTGTCCATTGCTGGGCAACGCCACATACTCCTTTGTGAAGAAGCAAAGAAGAAGGAAACTCATTTCACTAACCTCTATGTAGGTGTCCTATGTTCTTGCATAACAAATAACTATTGGTTCGATGTATTTCTTTATTTACATTCCATGAATCAGAAAAAATAACAGAAGAAGGTTCAGCAAAAAAACAAAAGGTTCAGCTGTCATTTTCGGCGGCCGCCTCACCCGCGGCCAGCACGCGCACGGCGCGCGCCATAGGTCGCCGCGCCGCTGAGTAGGTCGGACTCGGCGTGCAGTTCGGCACCATTATTGGCAAAGCAAGGCAACCTATATGATGTGAACCCTGAGGCATTGAGCCTAAGGCACCTACGACTTTATGTAGACCTAGTATCGGTTACGTTACGGGTGACTTTACAACCAAAGTGTATGTTCCGACGTGCCGTCGTGTGTACTTTTCCATCAAATAAGTATCTTTTCTTGCAAAACTCCGGAAAAAAAACTAGCGGAAGAAAATTGGTCCATCCGTGATCTTTTTTCTTTCTGTACAGCGTGATCAGTTTCCACAAAAATATATTTATTTTGTTGTCTCCACCGATCCCGGGATCACAGGATACAAAGATTAACTTAATTTTTATGTTTCCACTGATCCCGGGATCGGTGGAGACAACTCGGCGGGATCCGTGGAGACATCCATCTGATCCCGGGATCGGTGGATACAACTCCCCTCAAAGCTGACGATAAGTCTTGCTATTTGTTAGCTCATTAATACTTTACCATGCGGACGTATTTGACTTTTACTATCGTTTCCTACGGAAGAAAAGTAGGTACCGCTACTTACCTACACGGCCTTTAGTCTGTATAAGGCAGCAGGTGGCTAATTCTCGTGAATCTCGCATTCGACACATCTCGAAGGAAAAATCTCATGTCACATCGATCTCAACTGCTCCCGACCACTCGAGTTATGACGAGCGAAAAAGGCAAACATATCGCAGAAATCTCGTGCCTCATGTCGGGGATGACTTCGTGAGAATAGGGGATGTGACATTTGCCGCAAAATGAGATTTTTCCTTCGAGATGTGTCGAATGCGAGATTCCCGAGAATTCGCCACCAGCGGAGGTAGCATGACTTTTATCGAGGCGGATTTATCTCGACGATATAACCCACTATAGACGTCAAAAATGCTGATAAACCGCCATTTTGTTGGATAAATCCGCCTCGATAAAAGTCATGCTACCTCCGCTGCTCTGCATAATTATCTCTCTTGGTTTCTCGGGAGGCGAAATAGTTGGGAAGCGATCCCAGTGCAATCCCGTAGGTTTCTTGGCCAGGATTTTCTCCTTCAGCCGACGCGTCTCTTGCCAGCGTCTTTTCCCATCATTCCTTCATATGTACCTATTGAAAAAGGTCTACCCATTTCTTTACTCATTCAGATCATAGGCGACTGAAAAATGCTTCGTTTGTGTTTAATAATATCTACCTACTTAAAAGGTAGGTATAGATAGCATTTTGTTCACACAATCTTTGTGTTTTTTGTTGAAAATATGAAGATCCAAAGCCTCTGCATAACCATGAGCCCTGCCTACCTCAACAACGACGCTAAGCTCCCACGCTATAATTATCTATAGCTTCATTCAATTCAATAGTGTTGCAGCTATTATGAAATTATTATGATGTATGAGTCATGTTAAAAAATATTATTATGATTACCTAGGTAACTGAAGGTTACCTAAGTATAAGTAAAGTACATAGGATCGGGATTATCGTAGGCATAGTAAGCGAATAATTATGTATTGTATAAAGAGTGGATTTTTGAGACGGGGCAGTAGGTGCAAGAAAATGTTTATGGAGACCATCCAAAATTTGTTGAGATATTATGAACTGTATTCACAGATTTTGAAAAAAAAAATGTCAGCAAAAAAAAAATGCTAAACTATCTCCCTCCCAAAATTTTTTTTAAATGTAGGGATCAAAAATCTCTAAGGACACTGAGTTTTGAGTACTAGAAATGACAGAAATCGCGAAAAACTTTTCACATTTTTTTTTTCGGAAAAAAATACCTACCATCATAAGTATATTTGCATGGTACCTACGAGTATGTCATGTTAGGCGGGCTAGAAATAATAATGCAACACAGATAACTAACGTAATTGAACGAGCGAGCGAAGCGAGCGAAGTTCTCCGAGTCTACTGGAACAATCCGGCGTTTGTATGTATGTATGTATGTATGTATGTTTGTATGTTTGTATGTTTGTATGTTTGTATGTTTGTATGTTTGTATGTATGAATGTTCGTTCGACGATAACTTGAGTAAATTTAGTCGGATCGTAATGAAATTTGGTAGACAGGTAAACGAAATTAAAAGAATTTTTAAGTTCGAACATGAGCCAAATCGGTCGAGGGGTTGCCGAGATATGGGGTTGTATAGTTTATATGCGCGAATGGCGTAAGCAAAGTTACACATATGTAACTGGGGTCGCGAGTTCATAGTTCGGAGCGAACCACTAGTATATTTTAATTACGATGACGGTAGACAAGACAACAACACCCATCCCATTGTGTTAAGTACAGTTAGGTAGAAAACAGCGTAGCTAACATTATAGGTAACACCCGTTAGGTTAGGAGTGGTAGTGGTAGTAGGTAGGTGTGCCTGTGTGTGACACCTGTCATTGACTATACCGTTTGTCATACATGAACATTTTAATTTTGTCGCTTCTTGTATTATTTTTAACAATCTGTATCTACTTAAGATATTTTGGTATTTTTCTTTGTGGAACTTTGTGTTAGGTACCTACTTAGGAATTTTTCGATATTTTTATTTGTAGGTAGGTATTCTGCGTTTTTAAATAAGATTATTACTTACCATCTCTTTATACTTAAATACACTTGCTAGGTAGGCACTTTATCTAATTTTATCTACCTATCTCACCATTATTTTGCCGTTTCGGAACCATAGAGTAAAGTTTCATTTATTTTGGTAAAGCATTTATGCGAATAAATGAAATAATTTCTACAACATCAGTAAATATCTGTTTATTTTGTTAAAAAGATATAGGTATATATATATAAAATACAAGTTACAGTTACTTTCCTTGGAATATAAAAGTTATTTATTTCCCAGAAAAGTGTTTGTTTGAAAAACAAAAGCTAGTTTCGTAAAATATTACCTAGGCCTAGGTAAAGCAAGCGACAGCAGGTTGTTCCCCATTTAACCGCGCTAGGCATGCCTATTATTTGATAAAAAAAATTTCGTCGACTGTTCTGTTACCCACTTTTAGTGGAGGTCGACTACGAAGCTTTTTGATTGAGCTTTTTTTGTTATCAGAGCCTCGTTCTAATTTCCTGGTGTGAGTAATCTCGGCCAGTCATTCTCCGGAGCCTTGCCTTTTGTGATTCATTTTGTAACAATGCAAAAAAGCAACTAAACCTTTCATTTCTTAACAGGTTAATTTTCAGAGATGATTTGACTTTTATTCACATGAATTCGAGAAGGTTCTACAATTCATGGACGAATTATTATTTACTTATGAGGAATTGAATTGAATTGGACGAGCTGTAGAGGCTACGTTTTTCACGGAAATTTCAATAAAAAAATTAGAACCAGTAGGTAAATATCTTTAAATAGTTTCGGACTATACCTATTGGATCTTTTTACATTTTCAGTATTTATGATATTTTCAACTTAAGATTCAGTGAGTGTGTCAAACTGTTGTTTAAAAAAACCTAATGAAAGTAGGTACGTTTGATTCATCAATAAATCATTACAAAACGATACGACAACAACGCAAACACCCATTTGTTATATTTTTTCCGGCAGTGTTTTTGTGCACAGTAACAAATGCATTTAACTGTGTCATTGACAAATTGACACATTCATAAAACATTCAAGCCTACACCCCTTTTTAGCTATCCAGCTGGGTCAGCATAAGGTTGGGAGCGTATCCATAGATTTATAACTCTATCTATCTCACTCTACGTCAAACAAAAGAGTGACAGGCATATAGTTTTTATAACCCTTATGAGTACCTACTCCTACTGCCTAACCCAGACTTATGCTTCGCCTGCAGCGCGTTTGCTTGTAGCTTTTATGTTTTTTTTTAAATATAATTCTGAGGTCCTTGTATTTTTATCTGTAAATATGTACGGTTTAACTCAGGTACTTTTAAGTATTCATTTTATACAGTGTTAAATGGTTTAAATAAAATGGTGCTACAGCCTACAGCTGTTTAGCCTACCTGCCTACCTAATCTGCCTAAAGATAAGAACTAACATCCAACAATGATTATTGTCGGATCACATCTTATAGTCATATCCTGCTCAAAAAACCCTTATCGCGTGTCTGATATTGCGAATTAGATCATCAAAAATGTCAAATAAGATTGAGGAGAGGATAGATTGATTAAATCTTGTATCTGGCGGTCTCTCCGTCACTTGTTATGTTGGGAATACCAGCATACCAGCTGAAACTTGAGTGTGACACAATAAGGGCTTTGGTTTCTTTCAAATAAATGGGAGTGGGTACAAAACCTCTTTCAGTCGCAGTCGTTTGATACTTTTATCTTTATCTCCACTAATATTATAAAGAGGAAAAGTTTGTAAATATGTATTTATGTATGTAGGTTTGTAATCTCCAAAACTACTCATGCGATTTTAAAAATTCTTTCACTAATGGGAAGCTACGTTATCGCTGAGTGCTAGCTATAGGCTATTTTTTATTGTAATAACGGGAAATAAACTAAGCCTGCGCGGACGAAGTCGCGGGAAAAAGCTACCTTCCATAAAATTTTAATAGTGCCGCAGGGTTAGGGTTAACTCCATCCATTGGCCTAGTCCAGTCCAAAGCGTATACGAAGTCGTAGTCTTTACCTATTACTTTTTTAACTCCCGACCCAAAAAGAGGGGTGTTATGAGTTTGACCACTATGTGTGTGTCTGTGTGACTTGTGTGACCGATTTGGATGCGGGTTTATTTATTTGGAACCCGATTTTCTAGTAATGGTTCTTAGACAAAATGTTTTATCAAAATCGGTTCAGTTCAGAAGTTTATGAGATAAGTATGCGAATTTAAAATAAAAATGTCGGTTTTTAGAATTTTGAATGTAGTAGTTAGGTATGTTTCACCTCATTCACCTCTTGGTGTTAAATACACACCAATTACCATCTTTCCCTAATAGTCTTTTCAAGTATTTCAAGTATTTATTTATTTTTCAAAAAGTAGTACATGCAAAAGAAAACACATAAAATTCAAAAATTAAAATTAAAAACAAAAGAAAACAAGCATTATCTTATTTTAGCATGCACTGATGTGTAGATATAAAAGGGATGCGAACATTTATGCACTCCATACTAGAGTAATCCGTATCATGGAGTACATATGTTTTTCAGCTAAATATTGCCTAGTTAAATATAATGTTAATGTAGATAATACAGCGTTTGTATGTACCTGCATATTGTTCGATTTAAATAAGCTCATTGTATTGGTCGGTTTTTGTGTAAGTAACTGTGTGTTGTGTGATATTATGATGAAGATGACTTTTAGTAGTATCGTTCACAGTACCCAATCCAGCAGAGTGGCTAAAGTGCTGTTAGTCAAACTGCCTGTGAGTTGTGTTGTGACCGCACAGAGGTCGTCAAGCGTGACCAAAGGCTGGCCTTCACTCAAGAGTGGTTTGTTTTGTTTTGACAGAGTTTTGTACGAGACTGTTTTTTGCGCTTCGATTTTGCGTGGGGTTCGTAAAAAATGCTCGGGTTTTACCGACGTGATTAATAAATTCAATAATATGGAATATGTGCAGTGCTCACGAAAGTTTAAGTTTAAAAATATGGAATAGGTTTTTTCTTGTCCAAATAAAAAAGAAAATGCATTTTTTGCGATCTATTAATTATTATTTTATACAGTAGCCTTAGAAATTCTGAATATACAGTGTTCAACATCGATGAATTTAAAATTTGCATTAGCATCGGTATTTGAATGATAGATAATTCAATAATATGGAATAGGTTTTTTCTTTGTCCAAATAAACAAAGAAAATGCATTTTTGCCGATCCATTAATTATTATTTTACACAGCGGCCTTAGAAATTCTGGAAATACAGTTGTTCAACATCGATGAACTTGCAATTTTCATTAGCATCGTGCATCGTAAACTTATTTTTATATGGACCGAGACTGCATTTTGCTTGTTTTAAACGTCTAACCCAACAATATTTATTTGGTTTTTATTACAAGCAATAAAGTTAGGTAAGTAATCTACGTGATCCAGACGTGATCTAAACGTGACAAAAACTTGAAGGAAGCGGAAGCGGCATGGTGACTGATTTGATCGATTACTAGTGACAAGGTCCGGATATCCTGTTTGGAATAATAAATGGCGGGTATTTTACAAACACCTATTAGGTATGTTTTACCAGGTAAACTGAAAACTGCAAAATACGGTCACCAGTTTATACCTTAATAAAAATTACAGGTTGTTTTTAAAACCATACATTGTAGTCTTCAGAAAACCGGTCGCCACAAAACTCCAAACGCAAAGATCTTTGTTTTGGTAATTTTGTGTCATGTAGACGGCTATTAATTAGGTAGATTAATCTATACCCTCCTGCAATACTATAATGCTCGATATTTTTCAAAAAGCTAATTCAACAAAATCAGTAGCAATGTTATTTGCTACTTACAACTTTTACTTTCAATAAAGTAAGGTGGAGCGTACTTACAAAACAAAACCGGTTCGGCAAGGTAACGCAGGAATGTCAAAATTCCAATACGGGCTCGCTACAATTTACATGTTTACAACACTGAGTAAGTAACCTCTGGGGATTGTTTACTGGCACTTTGTAAATAACTTCACAAAAAGAAAAGCAAAGTAATTAAAAAAGTAAATAGAAAAAGAACTTAGTTTTTATCCCACCTTTTTTTCCGAGCAAAAAGTTTCCAATCCAATGAGATTCTAACAAGATTTTCTCAAAAAACACCGTCAGTTAGTTTATAAAATTTTATCTTATTTTAAAGCATTTGCTTAATAACACTGTTATTAAAGTTTTTTTAATAAACACACCGGTTCACAAATATAACGCACGACACACTTCTATGAACGACTTCTCAAGACTGATGAAGACTGAGTGAAGTGAGTGAATTGATGTAACGAGGTGCGAGTTGAATGAACGAAAGAATATTGGCTTGTGGGCTTGTGGGAATTCCGCCACGCTTTGTTTAGCTTTAAATTATAAAGCTATATCCCACCAAAAACATTCTGTAAAAACTAGCCAGGTCTCGATGGATCTGCTTGTTTATCTCTAAAAAAGTAATGAAATCTAGACAAAGTCGTGCCAAGTCTAAGGTTCCTTACTGCGATTTCTTTATTATTATAGTTAATGTTGTGAGACTTGGCCGTTGAAGGGTACACAAGCGGTTCTGGCGACAGATTGGTGCAATGGGGTCATGGAGCACCTGGTTTTGTACCCATGTGTAGCCTTCAACAGCCAAGTCTCACAACATTAACTATAATAATAAAGAAATCGCAGTAAGGAACCTTAGACTTGGCACGACTTTGTCTAGATTTCATTACTTTTTTAGAGATAAACAAGCAGATCCATCGAGACCTGGCTAGTTTTTACAGAATGTTTTTGGTGGGATTTCACTTCTTTTTGTAGGAACGAGGGCATATTGATTAATTTTATTAGATTTTCTTATTTGACACAGTTTTTAAATTTGTGTAACGTTGGAGTAGAATAAAGTTAATCATCCGACTATTTCTTGTTGAACGAGCGAGTGAAGCGAGCGAAGTCCTCCGAGTCTGCTGGAACAATCCGGCGTTTGTTTATATGTATGTTTGTATGTATGAATGTTTGTTCGACGATAACTTGAGTAAATTTGGTCGGATCGTTATGAAATTTGATAAGCGGGTAAACTAAATTAAAAGAATTTTTAGAACATGAGCCAAATCGGTCGATGGGTTGCCGAGATATGGGGTTGTATAGTTTAAATGCAAAGCGCGCGCGCGCCTGTTCGAATGGCGTAAGCAAAGTTATACATCTGTAACTGAGGTCGCGAGTTCATAGTTCGGAGCGAACCACTAGTGGGACGCTATAGGCTAGATTAACTGAAGATGTGTCCCACTACGCTGGATTTTTGCAATGACAGTCGATTTTTTTATGTACCAATAGTAGAAGGGGCATTACCATAATATCTCTAATAAAGCTGATACCAGCTGAGGGTTCTTCATCAGATACTCCAGACCTTAGATTTTTGACATCAAATGAAGCGGCCCACCAAGTTGAATATTTTTTGTAAGGGCGGTATATGTCGATCTATAATAGTTTGTTTGGGCTCTTGTGTTTTCTAATCAGGGTCACCAGGTACTCCAGATCTTCGATTATCCTAGTTTTTATAGTTTTCCCTTTATGTGGCCATTAAACCCTAACTCTGTACCAAATTTCAGCTCTCTGAGTTTATGGGAAGTACTAGTTCTATGAGGGCTCTTGTGTTTTCTAATCAGGGTTCACCAGGTACTCCAGATCTTCGATTATCCTAGTTTTTATAAGTTTCCCTTTATGTGCCCATTAAACCCTAACTCTGTACCAAATTTCAGCTCTCTGAGTTTATGGGAAGTACTAGTTCTATTAGGGCTCTTGTGTTTTATAATCAGGGTCACCAGGTACTCCAGATCTTCGATTATCCTAGTTTTTATAGTTTTTCCTTTATGTGCCCATTAAACCCTAACTCTGTACCAAATTTCAGCTCTCTGAGTTTATGGGAAGTACTAGTTCTATTAGGGCTCTTGTGTTTTCTAATCAGGGTCACCAGGTACTCCAGATCTTCGATTATCCTAGTTTTTATAGTTTTCCCTTTATGTGGCCATTCAACCCTAACTCTGTACCAAATTTCAGCTCTCTGAGTTTATGGGAAGTACTAGTTCTATTATGATGATCATGAGTGAGTGAGTGAGTGAGTGAGTGAGTGAGTGAGTGAGTGTGTGTCATAAATGCGAAACTTTGCTTTCGCTTAACTTCGGAACTAAATGACCTACAGACTTGAAATTTTGGATTTTAAGTATGTGATTATAGCTTACTAGATGACGAACATTTCTGCGTTCTGGTCTTATCCAGAGGTTCTCAAATAGGAGCCTGAAAATGCGGCGATATGGTTCCAGTAAAGGATGGTACGGCAGTGTTTGCTTCGCGCTCGACCTGGCGGGGGCACTGCCGTGCCCCCAGATACAGTAAAAGTTAAATTTGAATTGAACGTTTGAGTAAAGTGAAGCGGTGCATTTTACCGGATAATATAGTTAGGGTTTTTCGCTTTCGAATCTCCCGACTTAATTTATTAATTTAAATAGTAAAACATCATAAAATAAAACAAATTAGTAGCGTAAACAAATTACAGTGTGATTAACTTCATAAAAACCCTGTGAAAACATGTCTAACTGTGGAATCTGTGCCAAGAGTGTCACCAGAAAACTGGGCACTCAGTGTCGTGAGTGCGAACGGTGGCTACATTACCTATGTGCAAAAACCACGGAACAGGAGGTACTAATGGCTAAAACCAAAAGTACCACCTGGCGCTGCAACAAATGCACTGCTACGCCCTCTCAACCGGCCAGGACGCTGCAACTGATAGACAACGCCGCCGCAGCGAGAGCTACGAGTGCCCCGGCATCTCCAAGTGCGTTCAGCATCCCAGTCGACGTGTCTAACACCCTCTCCAAACTACAGAAGGATGTCGCCAGCATCATCTCTACACTCGCAGCAGTTCAATTGCAACAAAAAGAAATCCTTGACAGTCATAAGGACATCAAATCACAACTGCAACAAAACACTGAGCGTATTGCCGAGTGCGAGGTAAAGCTTCTCAAGATAGCACCCTGTCTGGAACAAGTGGAGCAGCTAAAAGCAGAAGTTTGTCACTTACAGTCCCTGCATGATGAATACGATCAGGATAAACTAAAGAACTGTGTCGAAATCAAGGGTATGCCATTGGTGAGCCAAGAAGAGCTAAACAACGTATGCATGAAGCTCGCTCGCTCTGTCGACTTCTTTACCGCACAAAATCAAATAATTGAAGTGTCCCAAATGCGTAAAGGCGTCAAAAAGGGAAACATTCATATTAAATTTGACTGCAATAAGACGAAGCAAGACTTTCTCAAGGAAACTAGGAAGAATAAAAATCTCTGCGTGAAAGACGCCCTTCCGGATCATTCAGACAATAACACCCGCCTGTTCGTCAACGAGCTTCTAACAGGCAAACGAAAGAAACTTCTATTTCTTGCCAAAAGTTTCGCAAAAACAAACGGCATTAACTTTGTCTGGTCTAAGAATGGACAAATTCTGATGAGAAAGGACGAGCAGTGTAAATACTTTATAATTAAACATGAGCAGGATTTAGATAAGTTTTTTCTACAATGAGCCTTTTGTCTACTTACATGCAAATGCAACGCCTGATTCCTCCAGTTCCAGTGGTAATAATAATCAACAATCAACAACACTATACACTCAACAAAAATTACATTACACAATACATTTTCAACCTACACTTACACATACACAAACACTTTTTCAGAGAGTTCACAAAATTACTAGGATTTTCCAGAAACAACCTTTAAAAATTTCAATGTCAAGTCGAGGTATTAGCAGCAAACTACATCTGTTCGCGAAGCCGCCATCCAGCCTACTGACCTTGATCGGCCGTCCCTGTGTTATACTTTTCAGCAATAAACCTACTAGTAGTCGCAAAACAACAAAACCAGTTTTTACATACATATCGACGCATCATAACTGCAATGCGACCGCTGAGCGAGCGGGGTCCCCCACTAAACCTTGTCAACACCAATTCTACCTACATTTTTCGGGTTTCCATTGTGCAATGGAAACCCATTTCACTTCACTTATTTTTTGGATCGATGGTACTTTTGGACGTAGACGACATTGACAAGGATAGTGAGGGCCTCTCCATTGCACAGCAATTGATATGTTCAGAGCCGGAGATGTGTACTAAACACTTGAAAACTAGTAATAATCATAGCATATTATGCCTAAATATTAGAAGTATAACGAAAAACTTTGATCAGCTTGAAGTCCTACTAAAAAGGTTTAAAACAAAGTTTGAATTCATTATTCTCACTGAGTGCTGGTTAAAAGACTTCACCCCTTCCATACCAAACTACTCATTCTGCCAGTCAGAAAATCGCATAAACAAAGCCTCGGGCGTTATAGCATACATTCACGACTCAGTAAAATCAAATTATACAGTATGTACCAAAAACCTGCAAATAGATGATGCAAATGCTATCGAACTGAAGATTGGACCTGACTTAATAATTTTATGTATTTACCGCTCACCCTCGGTAAAGGACACAACCGTATTTAACAGTTCACTCCATACATACTTAGATACTATTAGGCTATACAAAAATATAATTTTGTGCGGAGATGTGAATATAAATATAGGCAAAAACTCCGATGATGACAGACAGTTTGAATACTTAGGCTGTTTAGCGTCCTACAAAATGCTACCAGTCATTAGCGAAAATACAAGAGAAAACGCCTTATTGGACCATGGTATAATAAAAACAAGAAAAAAAGTTGTCAGTATAGTTTGTCATACATCAATAACGGACCACTCACCAATTATCATCTTGCTGGAACGCGATAAAATCAAAAGGCAACGGAAAAAAACAGCTATTGAAAGATTCGTTATTGACTACAATGCCGTTATACAGGATCTGATAGAAATTGATTGGAGCACACTCTTTCTTGACCTGGATGTTAATAGTACAAGCGAACTGTTTTTAAAAATATTAACCGACTGTATCGAAAAGCACTGCACTATAACTAAGGTCAAACCTCGCAACAAAAAATGTTGGATTACGCCAGCACTGATAAAAAGTTTCAAGATCCGAGATGTATTGCACAAAAAAGCCCGTAAAGCTCCTTTACAAGATAAGTATAAAAGGTATAGGAATATTTGTACACGCGCTACCAGAACTGCGAAAACTCTTTATATTAACGCGGAAATTGCAGAAAACCGTAGAAATACTCGAAAGCTCTGGCAAATAATTAAGGAAGCTGCCGCATTTCCGTCCACGAGGTCTGATTCTGCTGATATGCTAATAGACAAACGTGATCCAAAGCTGTCCCTAAACAAACTGAATGCATATTTTTCAAACATTGGTAAATCTCTAGCTGACAACCATCTTAGTGCTCTCAATTTAGCCGAATCTGATCTGATTAAAAAATGTCGAACCACGGGCAGCGCCCAAGTTAACAGCTTTATGTTTTCTCCCAATGATGAAGCTGAAGTAGCTAGAACAATAAACTCCCTGAAGGACAGTGCCGCCACAGGCTGGGACGGTATAAGTGCAAAATTCATTAAAATGGTTGGACCTTTCCTTCTGGCTCCTCTCACACATCTCATTAATCTATCCTTCGCTTCCGGTACTTATCCAAATTCTTTTAAAAGAGCAGTAGTTATTCCTATACACAAGACTGGAGATGTGGAGACGGTGTCTAACTATAGGCCAATTTCACTTCTACCAGCAATGTCCAAAATTATTGAGAAGATTGCAAAAAGTAGACTATACAACTATCTTGAAGTCAATAATCTAATATCTGGGAACCAATACGGCTTTAGGTCAGGTAAGTCTACATCAGATGCAGTTGGTCGGCTGGTAGATAATATCGTATCCCATTTGGACAAAGGCTTCCACTGCATAGGAGTGTTCCTAGATCTAGCAAAGGCATTTGACACTGTCTCCATACCCCTGCTTCTTTGCAAGCTGGAAAACGTAGGTATAAGGGGTATTGCACACTCTTGGTTCCACAGCTACCTCTATGACAGGAACCAGCAAGTCAGGATACAATCTGCCGGCCTAAGTGAGCGTAAGGAGGTTAGTTACGGCGTTCCGCAGGGAAGTGTGCTAGGTCCACTTCTGTTCCTCGTCTACATTAACAGCCTCTGCGACCAGCAACTCGCCAACTGTTTGACTATCTCGTATGCCGATGATACCGTCCTACTGTTTTCAGGCGAAACCTGGGATGACGCTTTTTCGACTGCAAATGAGGGACTCAAAATTGTGAAAGATTGGCTTGAGAACAATCTTTTGACACTTAATGTAGGCAAGACTAAGTATATGTGCTTTCATATATCAGACCACTCTAAAGAGCCATCGCTAAATTTAACATTCCACAAATGCCAGAGTTCAGGTTCGTGTGGATGTCCGAAACTCGAAAAAGTGGATGTCATTAGATACTTAGGAGTACTTGTCGACAGCAAGCTAAACTGGACTGACCACTGTCTGTACATCTCCAGTCGCCTACGCAGACTAATTTTCATCTTTGGCAGACTCAAATGCATAAATGACGAGTCCATAAAACGCAACATTTATTACGCATTTGCGGAATCGATTATATCGTATTGCATTTCGTCATGGGGAGGGGCAGCGAAGACCCACCTACTGATGGTTGAACGTGCACAAAGGGCTGCTCTAAAAGTCCTCTATAAAAGAGACTTTCGTTATCCTACCGACCAACTGTTCACAGAAATAGGTGTCCTCTCTGTGCGGAAGCTGTACATTGCAGATATCCTGAAACAATTTGTGCCAACCACCCGCGACGGCCCTATTGCAACTCGCTATAGACACTTAGGTACAGGAATCAAAACGACAACAACTTTTGCACACAGGTTTCGCACTTTCCTTGCACCTTACTTATTCAAAACAATAAAAAAAGACTCTTCATACTCAGAAACCAGCAACAAAAGCAGAGACGCGATCCGAGAATGGCTTAAGGGCAACACATACGATCAAATCGAAAACCTTCTCATTGTTAAATCCTAGTCGACCTATAAAATACTCTTTGTACTCTCTACACACTCCACACACACACACACCCTCTAACACACACACACCCTACCACACACTCTCACACACATACCCTTTTATATTATCACCACTGTGCCTTTATTACATGGTACCTAATTTTATCGGCTTATTTCAATTTCAGCTGTACTTAGCATTAAGTCTAAATTTAAAATTTAAATACTAACTTTTTTTTTTGGTTTAGATTCATCATAAATCAAATATTTTCTTTTAACTGTAATTCTAAATGACGGAACGCACGTCCTTCTGATTGACTGTCACTCTGCGATACGGCCATATGGCCAGTGTAGGTGATAGTTGCCAACTCACCGAAATATTTTTATATTTGTCAACCATTATTATTATCCAATAAAGATATTTGTATTTGTATTTGTATTTGTATTTGTATTTGTATTTGTATTTGTATTTTTTACCTGCTATGGGTTTTTACAGTGATATTTTTTTGTTTCAATTATTATTTAATTTGAACTATCCAAAAGTTTAATCATTCGTAACTTATTTGTCTTTCGTTGTGGTACATTTATTTCTGTAAATAAATAAATGAAAGTCTGGTTCACATTTTCAATTTTATTTATTGATATAATTTTTGTACAAATAACGGCGGTATAATACATCGGACAGGTCTCACATACAAAACTAACGCTAACGAAGCTATTCGTATGTCACAAGTAGTTACTACATTTTATTTTAATTAATTTTATTCCAAAGAAACATCCATGGAACGCTTGCGTTTAAAAAATCTATATCAAAAAGTGTTTTTTTGTGACGCGTGGCTGGCAAACTGGCAAAAGTGCATGATGTTAATTTAAGTATAAGTCATTTTAGGTTCATTTACGAAAGTAACGAATGGGTACGAAATTGAGTTTTGATTGCTTATAATCATTTTAGGATATGTTAGAAATATTACGTCTTTTACTGATTGATGCAGCAATCAACTGACGTACAATATCTGAGTCAGACTTGTGTTGTGCAACACATTTTTTACCATCAACTAATACTAAAATTACCGCTTCGAAAAAATACACCGATAGATAGATATGTTTTACTGTGAACATATCGAATCACACCCTGTGAAATATAATTTACTTTAATATTACAAACAGTGATAATTGACAGAAATTATTGGTGAAAATCAAAGGCCCAGGGATAGGGTCTTTAAGGTAGAAAATATTTATTCCACTTCGTTATAAAGCGCATTTAAAATTACACTACATACATGATAAATATAATCTATAACTATGACTAGAGCGGTGCTAAAAATATCTGTTTATTTATTTCTGTAAATGTAAACAACATTTCATTTAAGTATCGAAGCGAATAAATCAAGCGCAAATATAAGTGAACATGTTAACACTTATTGTAAAAAGCTCAATCAATATTCTCATAACTATGGCATTATTCTACTTACAATTGTCTAAAAACCACGCATCATTTATGAAAATGTCGATATACAAACGCTAGGTTTATGTTCACTTACCAATTAAACTATTTTATAAAATAGGTACATTCACGAATTGTAACAAACGTTTTGTGATTAGCTATTTTTATTAGATGTAGGTATCTATCGGAAATAATCAGTAAATTATTAATTTTCCACGTAAATAAAATTGCGTGCAAATCACTCGTACGACTAGAATTTCTTTTTATTTAACATTACAAATAGTTTTTATTCATTTTAATAACTACGAGATAGTAAAGCACTTTGAAAAGTTTTCCATTACCATGGAAAAAAGTGAAAAATATAAGGGTGTAAAGAATTAAATGAAGTATAAATATAGGTAGGTACTTAGTAGAATTAAACCTGATTACGAATTTTCAAGTGGTGAAATTTTGAAGAACAGATATTTTTTTCTTAATCTATATTGACTAGTATTTGTTTCTCAAGCTTCATCTGTTTAAATTAAGTAAATCGATTGCGATTTCAATTATTGCCTCCGATATTAGGTATTTTATTTTCATGATATGTACGGAGTTTTAAAAATTAATTGGTCAATGCGTAAACATCAATCAAGACTACATTTATGTAAATAAAATATCAAAAAACACAATATTAAATATATAGTTGTAAACTATGACACTTAGCATTAAACGCACTAAATAGATGCTGTTACATCTGAACATACGTATCAGAACGCAATGCCCTGCATTTATAACATGACTGTGATATCGATATCCTACATAAAAGTCGATACAAATGCTCTCTTTCACTACTACAGGGAAATTTTTAAATAGATTTATTCCTGAAAAACACGTCAACCTCGAAATGTGATTTCCAACAACTTTTTATTTACGACTTTTCGAATAGTTCGATACTTTTTATTTATTAACGTTTCTTATTCTTTAAAAGTTCGCATTTGTACCATTTCAGCGCTGCCTGCGTGGCGCAATTTCGTGCCCCTCCCCTTTCTACCACCTTTCCAGCCCCTCCTGCTCATTTTGATGGAAAAATAAAAATGCGCTTTCACCAGAGTTGTTGGAAATCAAATTTAGAAGCTGACGTGTCTTTAAAGCAACTTAAAAATTACCCTGTATATTGCTTTACATGGAGCAGTAGACACATAGGGGTATCTAGCTGTAATCCTCCATACGGGCGGTCATGCTAGGACAGCTGCGTTGATGAACGCCGAACCTAACATCCCAGTGCGTGTAAATAACAAACAGACAGTTTCATTCACCTAAATGAACGTCCAAAGTGGTTCATTTAAATGAATTTGCTTCGTTTTATGGCGTGCACCGTCCAACGTTGTTGGTTATTGTGTGCGGCAACTTGGATAAGGACAGCGGGATGTCGAAGTCACCGCTCAGCGATATTTGGGAGACACACCCGATGATTCCCTCCTTGTACTTACCCATTGTGTTAGCCTCTATCGATGGAAGGCCACCTGTAAAGATACAAATAAGTATGATGGATTCCCCCAAAGAAATCTCCTCGCGAAAGTGGAGATGGATCGGGCACACAATCCGAAGGGGACAGAGCAACAGGCATTTAAAAAAGTTGACGTTTTGGGAAGTGGACCTTTTGGGAAGTGGACATTCTGGGAAGTGGTTGTTTTGGGAAGTGGACATTCTGGGAAGTGGACATTCTGGGAAGTGGACCTTTTGGGAAGTGGACATTCTGGGAAGTGGTCGTTTTGGAAAGTGGACCTTTTGGGAAGTGGACATTCTGGGAAGTGGACATTCTGGGAAGTGGACCTTTTGGGATGTGGACCTTTTGGGATGTGGACATTTTGGGAAGTGGTCGTTTTGGGAAGTGGACCTTTTGGGAAGTGGACATTCTGGGAAGTGGTCGTTTTGGGAAGTGGACCTTTTGGGAAGTGGACATTCTGGGAAGTGGACATTCTGGGAAGTGGACCTTTTGGAAAGTGGACATTCTGGGAAGTGGTCGTTTTGGGAAGTGGACATTCTGGGAAGTGGCCGTTTTGGGAAGTAGTCCTTTTGGGAAGTTGAAGTTTTGCACCTAAAGGGTCGTAAACGGCGACGACAAGTAAATATCTCCAAATAAACAAGATGCTTACCAATATAAAGACCGTTCTGTGTGTTCAGTTGCTTCAGACTGCCGGGCGAGATCTTCCCGACGGATCCCAAACCGTCGACCTCGAGCACCCCTGCTTGACGGTTTCTGTGGAAAACGGACAATATTATGATCAAAACTGCTGTTAAAAAGATGAATTGAAGGATAACAATTTTCGCTTGTACCTCTCGTTTAACGTAGCAGGCGCTAATGAATATCTGACTTTTTGAAATTTGGAAATTTCTTCTAACTAAGCCTAGCCAGACGTAGCGCAATCATAAGAAATATTCTTGCGTTCAGAGCAATCATTTTAACTTCAATTATTTTAACCCAATGTAGTATTTATCACCATTTTTGTACAACATTATTTCGTCTACATCTTCGTATGTATCCCTAGCATAGATAAGAGCTTTACAAATGGACATAGAAGAAGCATCATGGTACAAGTAGTTTGATATCTCACCTTGTAGCACGAGCTCGGTGCCAGAGCCCATCGTCCACCTTCGTGTGGTTTGCTGTTATCACCACCTCGCCGCTGCCGAGGTTATATCTGTTGAAGAAATTGTCAAGCTTAGATAAAAATGGCAGGTAACAAACCAATAATTTTGAAGGTATTTGAATGATGCTGAATAAGTTCGTATTTAGGTACATTTAATTTTGTTACTCAATCTTGAGAAGAATCCGTGATCTCTGGCTAAATTTACGTCAAATTCTTTTCGCGGCGCGAAAAAAAAATATAGAAGTTAAAAACTAAAACCCGACTACTAAAAGGCTTAAAACAAGACCTGCTTATCCTTAAAATAGACTCATAGATAATTAATCGTAGTCGGAGGCCATCGGTTTATCAAATGCGAATGTGGTGTCCTCCGACTACGATTAATTATCTATGAGTCTATTTTAAGGATAAGCAGGTCTTGTTTTAAGCCTTTTAGCAGTCGGGTTTTAGTTTTTAACTTCTATTTTTTTTTGAGCTTTTTAGTTAGTTGTTTTGGATGATCACCTAAAATAGAACCAAGAAGGGCAAAAAAAAAAACACATTTTGGAATATTTTGTTCTATTTGTTATGTTGACGCTACATGTGTTATACATTTTTGAAAAGGTCTTTTAAAGCCTTTTCATTTGATACCCATGACAATGGTATCCGATAATTTTTATTTTTAGGTCCACCACTTTAGGGCGCAGCACAGCCGCCATCTTGGTTTTTTTCAAAATTAAACTATCCTATGTTACCTGGGTGATTAAGACAAATCCAACGACACCTCATTTGTTGAAATCGGCCGAGTAGTTTAGGCTCTGCGAGGGAACAGATGAACACACAAACATACATACATACATACATACATACATACATACATACATACATACATGCATACATACATACATACGCTGCTAAAATCATAACCCTCCTTTTTGCTTCGCGTAGTCGGGTAAAAAGTAGCGGTGCGTATCATAGACAGGCTGATCATCTCTCTCTCTCTCTCTCTCTCTCTCTCTCTCTCTCTCTCTCTCTCTCCCTCTCTCTCTCTCTCCCTCTCTCTCTCTCACTCACTCACTCTCTCTCTCTCTCTCACCTGAATACAAGGATCGAGTCCTCGACAGCGAGCGCGAGGAAGTCCTGCGCGGGCTGCGGCGGCACTAGCCCGCACGCGTTCACTCACTCTCATGTCTCTCTCTCTCTCTCTTACCTGAAGACAAGGACCGAGTCCTCGACGGCGAGCGCGAGGAAGTCCTGCGCGGGCTGCGGCGGCACTAGCCCGCACGCGTTCACTCACTCTCATGTCTCTCTCTCTCTCTTACCTGAAGACAAGGACTGAGTTCTCGATGGCGAGCGAGAGGAAGTCCTGCGCGGGCTGCGGCGGCACTAGCCCGCACGCGTTCACTCACTCTCATGTCTCTCTCTCTCTCTCTTACCTGAAGACAAGGACTGAGTCCTCGACGGCGAGCGAGAGGAAGTCCTGCGCGGGCTGCGGCGGCACTAGCCCGCACGCGTTCACTCACTCTCATGTCTCTCTCTCTCTCTCTTACCTGAAGACAAGGACCGAGTCCTCGACGGCGAGCGCGAGGAAGTCCTGCGCGGGCTGCGGCGGCACTAGCCCGCACGCGTTCACTCACTCTCATGTCTCTCTCTCTCTCTTACCTGAAGACAAGGACTGAGTTCTCGACGGCGAGCGAGAGGAAGTCCTGCGCGGGCTGCGGCGGCACTAGCCCGCTCCACACCAGCAGCCCGCGCGCGTTCACGCACCGGAACCGGATGTTGATGTCCAGCGTGTAGCTTAGTAGCCTGGGAACGAAAGGAGGTTTAGTTTTCATAAGGTGATTAATGACCAAAAGGCCAAAAGCCATTACACAAAGAAATTCTCGAAAGGAAATGGCGATGGATTGGACACGCGTTGCGGAGACCAGACAGTCACCTGTCCAAACAAGGACTGACGTGGCAAGCTACTGGCAAGAGACGACCGGGCCGCCCCCGCACTACCTGGAGGCGCTCAGTTGAGAAAGAGACTGCATCGACTGGACTCGGCTGGAAGGAGCTAGATAGAGGCTGCCGCGCAAGACAGCGAAAAATGGAGATCCCTTCTTCGAGCCCTATATCCCTGATAAGGGATAAAAGGATATCATCATCATCATCAAGGTGATTAATGAGAACCTAATCCTTTGCCGGTACAAGTGTATTGTGTCCCACTAGCTGAGCACAGGCCTTCTCTCAGAGAGAGAAATACCACTACCATTTTCCTTTTTCTATAGACCACGCGGACGAAATCGCGGGCAAAATCTAGTAAGGTGTTAAATGAGAGACGAATTCTCATCTTCACTAATACTTCCTAAGCCATCAGAAAAAGATACTGGGAAGGCAAACATTTTAGACTCTAAATAAAATTAGTTCCGCAAGGATCCATCTTAGGACCATTTGTATTCCTTGCGTACATAAATTTAAATGATCTTCACCGTGCTAAATGTAATGAAATTAAACTTGTTTATTGCTCAATGAATAAAAAACTGGACTAAATATTTTCGAAAGCTTACCTCTTTGCAGTCTCCTCATCATCAATATGTATAAAACTATCCTTTCCCATGAAACTGGGATAGGAATTTGTATCACCCCAGTTTATTTCATTGGTATCTAGATATTTCACTTGCATGTAAGTTCTTCCATCGTATACAGGACCTTCCGTTAGTATGTCATTACTTCGTTCCATATTGTTTTGGTAGAACAAGCTCTTTTTAGATGCGAAGTACTTTTTCTTCTTCATCTTTTCTGTTCGCAAGTGCTGTGCGTGTTTCTTAGGTTTTATTTTGTGATACTTGGGCTTCATTCCCTTTTTAGCCACTATTGAGTGGTGATAGTCGTTTTCTGATATGTTTTGCGGATATTTCGGTGTCACATCAAGAGTTTCGCAGTCGACTTTGTTACTGAAAAGATAGGAATAATTTTATTAAGTAATTTCATTTACTTTTACGAATATAAGTCCTCGTTTTAAGCAAATAAATGAAACTGACATATTTTTTATTTATTTGTGTAAATTAACTCGCGTAAATTTTCATTTAGTTGCGTGAATCTTAAATTAAATACAACCATACCTGCAACTATCATTGTGTGGTTCTTCACAGTTGTCCACATTTACTCCTCCAAGGGCTGATGACACCACTGACAACTCTTCGTCGTTTATCACCAACTAAAATAAAATAAAACGCAATTACAATAAAAGTAAGGCGAAGGGGAAGGCATAGATACTAGCGCCGGCAATGAAAAAAAAAAAACATGTCTTCTTTTTGGATGCGTTTTTTGCTGAAACCTAATTGAGAATCGTTAGGCTTAACTATTTTTAAGACCTAAGGATTCCAAATCCTTAATCCCGCACTGGTCAAAAGTGGCCGTATTTTTCTTGTGCGGAATTTGTTCGTAGGTATGTTCTAGCATCTGGAATCTAGTCCTTAGGTAGGTCCTAAAAGTTGTTAAACCTAGGGATTCTCATTTGACGGCTCGTTTTCAGAAAAACTCGCTTCCAAAAAGAAGATATTAGGTATGTTTGTTTTTCATTGAGTCTTGGCCATCACCTTAAAAGTACCTACAGATATTGTGTCTCACCCTCACTTTCATGGACTTTCTTTGTGTTTCTTAGGGGTCTGGATGTGGACTCGTTCGGTTCAGGTTACGTTCCTCCGCATTCCTCGAAAAAAAGCAGCGCTAGCCCCGACACAGCCTGACAACATCCGTTGACTTGCACCAGTTAGTTCCCGGCCTATAACTTGAAAAATGACCTTGAATGCGCAGTAGACGATTTTTGGGTCTCTTTGGCGGGGGACAAGGGGCGCGACAGAATTGCTATTGCTTCGGACGGCCCCGATTGTTTAACTTTTGTTTTTAATGCGCGAACTCACCCCACTACGCAGACTTTTGCTCAAGTTATGCGCCGGGAACTGTACCATCAGTCTCTTGCCTGGATAGACAGAATGACCACCTACCCTTCCAACGCAGCCGCTGAAAGACGTATGCAGCGCCAGCCTCGGCGGCAAGGGTTCAGGGGCCCCACCCAACAACATCGGCTGCCGGAGCGTCAGCCGCCGCGCCGCGCCGCGCGACCGCACCGACCGCGTCGCGTCGGGCGAGCGGACCGCGTCGGGCGAGGCGTCGCGTCGGACGCTCAAGGTCGCGCGCCGACCCGACCGGATCACGCTGATCCGGTGCCAGGCGTTCGGGGAGAGTGGGTGGGCTGATCTGAAAAATTTATGCTTTTCTTGAGGGCCAAGGGAAAGAATCTTGGTCGATGAGAATTTTTTTATCTCGAAGGCTCGCACAAGCCTGGAAAAACTACTCATGTCGACAGACAGAGTATAAGAGCTTCATAACGTCGCTAAGGTTAATTAAATCCAGTTAGAAGTTAAGAAATTTGTACCTACATAAATGGAAAGTACCTAAGGAATTACCTAAAACCCGATGTTCGATCTCAATATCATCGGCAAAATAAAATAGTACCTAAGCCCAGTCAGTTACCTACTTGACGAGAGCGCGATCCCAGAGCCTAGCTAGATCGATTAAAGTCAATAAGTAAGTGTAATAAGTCAGTAAGTTACCAGTTAGTCCAGTAAGTTGCAAGTAAGCCCAGTAAGTTACCAACTGGCCCAGTAAGTTACAAGAAAGCACAATACGTTACCAGTTGGCCCAGTAAGCTACCAGTTAGCCTAGTAAGTTACCAGTTAGCCAAGTACTTAAGTTATCAGTTAACACATTCAGTTACCAGTTAGCACAATAGGTTACCAATTAGTCCAATAAGTTACCAGTTAGTCTAGTAAGTTACCAGTTAGCCCAGTAAAATACCTACCTGACCAGCGCGATCCCAGAGCCCAGATCGAACGCGAACTCGACATAGTAGTCTCTCAGATGGAGAGAGAAGAAGTCTCCGTCGCCGCTCGCGTGGTCCGCGTTGAACAGGACCAGGCCATTGCCACTTGTTGGCTTTATGGTTATCTGTGGAAGAGAAACAAAAACCTTAGGCCTTTGCATCTACGTAATGCGAGGACTTAATAGGGTGTTGTTTTGGTTAGTGACAGCCGACTCAGGGAAGATTTAGTAACGCTTGAAACTAAAAATAAGTTGTATTATTTTTCAACATTTTTTTAATTTACAAATTGACTTGTTCAATTTGTTCTATAATAACAGCGTCTTACAGACACCCTCGCGATATGGCGCCCGATAATGCGAGTGTGTCCGCAAGCGATAGTACCTAAGGGAGGTTTTTATGCAATAGTTGTAATTTGTGACATTTCAGCGCTGCCTGCGCGGCGCGCTTTCGTGCCCCTCCACTCTCTACCACCTTTCCAAGCTTCTCCTGCTCCTATTAGTTACACTTACACCGCACCAAAAAAAGAAAAAAAAATGCGCTTCCACCAACAAATTTGTAGAACAAAAGTTGTCGGAAATCACATTTAGAAGTCGGGGTGAAAAAGCTATTAAAAAAATGTCCTGTATAGTCAAAGCATGATGCATGTATAAATGTACATAGATAACTACTTAATAGTGCAGAAATGAACCCACAAACACATCCGGTTCGTTTCCTAAACTCTGTGCGCCTCGGTAAAAGTTGCGAGCAAAACTTGAGCTCGCTCGTAAATATCCATTAGTTCGGGCGCCCTCCAACTTTAAATTGAACTTTCGGTTTATTTCGCATAGATCATACTTTGCAACGGAAAGCTAGTGATGAGGGGAGTTATGCATTTTGCCCTAGGTTTCGTTTGGTAGGTTGGTTAGTTGAACGAATTCAGAAATGGTTGCATACCTATATGTTTCTGGCGATTGTTGACTTTTTATTGATGATATGAACAAACGTGAGGAACTGAGGACAATAAACTACTCAGTTTTGTTTTGCATACCTACCTACTATTGGTATCACTTGATGCCAAAAGTTTGTATCCCTAATTTCTAGGCAACCCTAACCACACTATCTGTCGATACGCCGCACAAGTATTAGTAATAGTCGCCCGTAACTGTTTAATTCACGTAGAAGGTTACCTGCTGCCCTTTTGATAAGTTATAAAGTACCTACGTAATTCTGCATATAAAACCTAAATCTTGAATTCCTAACCTGCCGCAAAAAAATACTTTTAAAAATATTTTTGGTACTGTAATGATGTAACCTCCGTTGGACTACTGGCCGATGATAATATTTGAATTAGGCCACAGTCACAGATACCCCATGGCAGCTCTTACCGCGCGCGGCATAAGGGCGCCAATCGAACAAAAAGGGGTATCCTAACGTGTGGCCGACTGTACCTCCAACAACACAAACACATTTGGCTAACTTGGCGCTTCCCGCCGAGATGCATTTAACTCACCAATCTCTCAGAAGTTTGTCCGACACAAAGGTACTTAAGCAAGTTACCGCGAATGGAGTTTTATTTCAGTGTAACAGCCTGTTTGAGTGCTGTGCTTAGTGTATGACAAAACTTACACTCACACTAATGATATACCCAATAAAACAAAAACAGAGGCACCTTTGTTCTACTACCTACTAGTTCTACTGATAAAGTAGATAAACACACACACCCACACACACATACATACACACCTTCACTCATACACATTCACAGCATGTTCAGGCTATTAAATAGCTTAGCTATGGCACCAGACACTTTCATAGTGTGCCCTAAGCCTATGTTTCTATTAGAATTATTAATTGAGCTGACTGTACCTACTCAGTAACTATTTTCATCCACTTTCCTGAATAAAGATTTATTAATTACTAGTTGTATCTACCTACCTAGGGTATATTAATTTTCATTAAAAAGTCAAACCTCAAATAAATCAAAGCACTTGAGAAGTTCCAGAAAAATGCAGAGTCAAGTTCTTAACTAAGTTAATTTATTTACTAACTTTGGCACGCAAAAGGTGTTTTCTTGTCTCATTAACAGAAAAAAAAGTTTCTTCTCAGAAAAAGCAGCTTTCGCTTTGTTATGCTTTTCTAATGAAAATTCAGAAAGTCGACTCAACAGTCGATACTGTCCTCTCCTATCTAATTATCATCAAGGGTGCTCAGATTTGCCGCTAGGGACGCTATAGTGTGTGCGCGAGGTCAAAAATGACACTGTAAGGGCTACGCGGGTTTATTTTAGACCAGAATAACAAATAAGCTATAAATTGCAAAGATTTTTCTCTCAACTTTGCATTTAATCTATAGCGGGGGAAAAATATGGGCCACTTTCTATCTGTCTGCCCGGAAGAAGTCGCGGGCAGAAGCTAGATTTATAAATTCTCTGTGATTTTAATGGTCCCTCTGTCCCTCTGTGAACTTCTCAAAGTGTCCGAGGCAACACAAGTTGCGCGGAGTTTCATTCTTGTTTAAATATTAAGTAGAGTCTTTTGGACTCGAAAAGACTTTTTTTTCGAACGAAAGTTTCTCACGAAATCAGCGAGTTCGACCTTTTTCGGACCTTGTCCTGTCCTGGGGGAAATTCACCACTTCCAAACATTGAAATGGACTGCTTTAGGTTTCGGTTCCATTTACCTAGATGGTGTATGACTATGTATACAGGGTAACCCCTGACATTTTAATTTCAAATTATCAAGCATATCTTAAAAACGGCTGAACCTATTTTGAGAAAACTTAACCGGAACACTCGATAGAAAACCTGCTTGAAAAAAATCGTATCCAAATCGGTTCACCCGTTTAAGAGCTAGTACTACGGTACCAGAGACAGACACACACAATAGCAGTCAAACTTATAACACCCCTCTTCAGGGTTTAAAAACATGATGAACAAGAAGGTGTACAGGCTAATAACTGACCTGAACATCGAGCCATGCTTGCGCCGAGTTCCCAAGTCCTGGCAGCCGAAGATATGAAGACCCGTTGAATCGCGGCACCTGAAACGTTAAACATGAAAAGTTGGTGCTGTGGAACTTTTGCTGAACCTCTTTGAAAACTTTTTAATGTCGGCTTGATTGGACCTACTTACCTACTATGGTTTCAGTAAGAAATAGTTGAGCGTTGTTGGACTTGTTGGACGTGCCTTCAGATGAAATAATAAACCCAGCTATAGGTATATTTTTTCTGTGGAAACGAAGGCATTCAGTGGCCCGCGCCACGCGGCCTCTTCTCCCATCATTATAATATTGCGGGAAAATAGAAATAAAATCCGTGTGGAGCCAACTAAGGCGCGGGTTTCCTCACGATGTTTTCCCTCAAGGTCAGAGCGAGTGGTTTTGCTACGCTATTCACAAATGTACGTACTTAACTTTGAAAAGAAACAAGTCATAGGTCATAGATGTAAAGGCCTTAGGCCCGGTTTCTGAGTTGAGAAATTCAGTAAGATAATGGGTAAGTATCGTTCTAAACATTTATAATAAGTTGAAAAAATTCACTCGGGACATTACTTGAACCTGCAACCTCTCGCACACCATGCAGGCGCCACTGGACGCTGTATAAGTCATCTCACTACGTAGATGCAAAGGCTTTAGCTTTTTTTTCTCTCCTAGAATGTTCAGTACCTTGAAATCCAGCGTGATCTCGCACCGCAGCCCCGCGTAGCCAAGCGTTGGTACTCCGTGAGTCGTTCGTGGATTGCTTCACTGCCTTCTCTTCCAAAAGGTAGGTACGGAGCTGCTACTGTCGCTCACCACCCGCAATCCGAAAATGCTAATGTTTCAATCCCCGCTTGGGTCTAAAAAGCAGACTGCCTTCTCTCCTGGAAAGTTCCGTACCTTCAAGTCCAGCGTGATCTCACACCGCAGTCCCGCGTACCCAAGGGGACAGAGGCACACGCCGCCGACGCATCCGCCGCCGTGTTGGCAGGCGCAGCCGTCGGCACGTTCCAGCTTTGGCGCTGGCGGCTCTTCTGGAACGGAGTGGGTTCGATGATTGAGGCGAGTCGCGTAGCTAAGCTAGGTAGCAGTGGCCAATGAGCGTAGGTTTTCAAGATTAAAAAGTATACAAAATTTATTTTTATAGAGAGTCTCAGATGCTTTTGGGGGGGGCTGGAGCCTCTTAGCCCCCCCCCCCCCTAAATCCGCTAGTGCTAGGTAGACAGGTAATGTCTGGCCCCTTACCCAAATACGGTAGCATTTTATAAGGCGCCGCCTCGGCACAGCGACACTATCTAAGCGAATGGACTATAACCAGGGGGAAAAATCAAACTGGGGCGCCAACTAAACTGTTTAGGTTTTATGAAGTCAAAAGCCGCGGCAAGGAGGATACTATCATCATTGGCTGAGGTATTTAAAGACACGTGGGCAGCGCCCCTTAAAATTTACCGATTTTATCCGTAAACAGCTCGCTCCGAGGGGGCCCCCTGAGCTTGGGGGCCCCGGGACATTGCCTCGCCTTGTCCCTCTGTAGCTACGTTAGAATAGAATAGAATAGAAAGCGTTTATTTTACTGACTACAAATTACAACTTATAGAACTAATACATGTACTTAGAATTAGGTAGTTACTAACTTAAATACTATACAGATGGGACGACCAACACATACATACCTACCTAGCCCAAAGTACCTATCTATACCTATCCAATTTCTGTGCGCAGTGGTCAGTGAAAAGGTTACTGCATTAATGCCAGGATCCTTACCTCTGACGTCATTCTCCACGTCGCTAAAGACCTTAACCTCTCCTATCACGTCTTCCTTCTTTTCCTCCTTCAGCTGACTCAGGTACACCCTCTTCAGCTCATTGAAGTGCTTGAAGTCATCCACAGAGTTCTCTAGGTCATTGTTCTCCTTGACTTGCGCATCCCTCATGACCAAGTTATTGTCTTCGAAGTGGACTATGTCGTTGATGTCGTAAAGGGCGCGGCTGTCTTCTTCCGGGTGGTGGTTCGAGCTGGTGGTGATCTCGTTCGGTGATTTCCACGGTGCCAGGGTGGGGGCGCATTCACCTGTAGACAAGAGAAACAAGTATGACGTTGGACTGAAAAGACCACTCCCCGATAGGAGAAGACTTCACTGGTCAAATTAAAAAAATACAGACTTCACTGGTGAAAAGGTACACTGTTATTTAGCGCTATTGCACTGATTCCATTCCGAGTGATCTGCTACTGTCCTTTGAGGAGTTCCTTTCACCATCTTCGAAGTACCTACTTCATCAGATCTTCACCATTTTTGATGGGTCCACATTTTTGATGGGTCACAAAAAAAGAATGATCTAAATCGGTTCACGTAGAAAACAGTTCACTGAGGTACCTACTAGACATGTATAGGTAATGCTTGTAATATTACAAAAGACATATTACACAACTGTGTCATGAAATATTACACATTACACGAGAGAATAAAGCATGGCACATATACAGGGTGGCCCAAACATAGACGTCAAGCGAGAAAATCTAAATAGCTGACACTGAGGGCTACCCGAATCACCCCCATGTATGTTCAGCCATTTTTTGTCGTTTAGAAGTTATGAGGCTTTTAAGGTTTTTTTGAAAAAAATTACCTAGCGTTGGATTTTATTTTGTAACTTTTTTTTCTTTTGACTTTTTAGAGATATTTTTTATTCTTTAAGGTCTCAGATAATTTATCTATTACCAAAAAAATAATGATCAGCTATGGACTTCTAGAACTCTCCGCAATTTTAATCCAAAGTCCAAAAATGTTTGTTTTCGAGAAATCATCACTGAAATAGTCAGTATGGAGAAAAAATAAAGTAGGGGTCTGAAGGACTTTCTTTTAATTTCAAAAACTTTCCTGAAGCCTTAGTGCTAAGAATAGTACAAAAAACTTGTCACTTTATGGGGCTTTTATTCAAGTAATTAGCGATCAAAGTCGAAAAACTGGAGTTGGAAGAAATTTTATTTCAATAGATTTTAATTTATTTTAGTTTGTTCGGACAAAAATCATTGCAGTTAGGATAAATATAGCCTGTCAGTATGGCCTGCATTCGAAATTCACGGAAAAATTAAAAAATATACGATAAAATATTTTTATTTTTTTTGTGCTTTTTTTTTTCATTAGTTGAATTTTAAGTTATTTTAGTGCCGAAATCACTTACAAAACATAATAAAAAAAATAAATTTAGAAAAAAAAAAGAAAAAATGTCCGAATATTCAATGAGGATTTTTTTTTTATTTTCCCGTGAATTTCGAATGCAGGCCATGCTGACAGACGATATTAAGTCTACCTGCAATGATTTTTGTCCAAACAAACTAAAATAAATTAAAATGTATTGAAATAAAATTTCTTCAAACTCCAGTTTTTCGACTTTGATCGCGAATTACTTGAATAAAAGTCCCATAAAGAGACAAGTTTTTTGTAATATTCTGAGCATTAAGGCTTTAAGGAAGTTTTTGAAATAAAAGAAAAGTCCTTCAGACCTCTACTTAATTTTTTCTCCATACTAACTATTTCAGTGATGTTTTCTCGAAAACAACATTTTTGGACTTTGGATCAAAATAGCGGTAACTTTTAGAAGTCCATAGCTGATCATAATTTTTTTGGTAATAGATAAATTATCTGAGACCCTAAAGAATAAAAAATATCTCTGAAAAGACAAAAGAAAAAAAAGTTACAAAATAAAATCCAACGATGGGTAATTTTTTTCAAAAAAACCCTAAAAGCCTCATAACTTCTAAACGACAAAAAATGGCTAAACATACATGGGGGTGATTCGGGTAGCCCTCATTGTCAGCTATCTAGATTTTCTCGCTTGACGTCTATGTTTGGGCCACCCTGTATATAGCATTTCATTACACTAGATGACATGAAACATGACACATGGCATTTCAGCAAACTGTACGTACTGCAATGAAAGTGTGCTGAAATACCATGATGTCATGTTTCATGTCTGCAATGAAGAAATACCATGATGTCATGTTTCATGTCTGCAATGAAGAAATATCATGATGTCATGTTTCATGTCTGCAATGAAGAAATACCATGATGTCATGTTTCATGTCTGCAATGAAGAAATACCATGAAGTCATGTTTCATGTCTGCAATGAAGAAATACCATGATGTCATGTTTCATGTCTGCAATGAAGAAATACAATGATGTCATGTGTCATGTTTGGTGCCATGATATAAGGTAATGTCACGCGGTATGAAATGACATGAAATATATCATGACTTCGAAGTGCACTGTTTCGCGCATGTCTAGTACCTACCTCCTCCTTTTTTAAGTCGGTAAAAAGGGAGAATCAAAATGTAGTGTGATTGTACGCAAGCGTTTGTGATCGATTGAGATTTGCGTATCTGCTAGCAGATAAATATGAGGAACTGGTCTACGATTTTCTTTGCTTCGTATGACTAAAATCACGCTGAATATACAACCTACTACGGCAAACGTAGACCCAGCATTAGCCTAGCCTTCCGTCTGCAATGTTATACGATAGATGACTTAAGTTCTTATAAATTACTGACTCGGATCCCAATCGCCTGCGAACTCCACCGGCTTTTACCTAACAAATAAACAATACTGATGCGAACATCAATTTTACACAAAGTGAAGTGTTTAAGCAGGTCCTCATACATCCTTTGAAGAGCCGCAATAAAATAAAAATAACCCCAATACACTTACGGGCAAGGTATTCATGCAGACAGCTTTATTGCTAAAGGTCCCATTCGGAATTGGATAACATTTACATAATCGATACTAGAGAATACCTCAGACAAAATACTCTGCTGGCTATGAAGACCTGATGGTTTATTCTAACTTATTATTTTTACTGTAAACGTGGAATTAATTAGGTACGGTCGGACAAAGTCTAGGACACCCTATGGTAGCTCTTACCGCGCGTACGATAAGGGCGCAAATTGAATCCCAGCGCGAGGGTGACGCAAAAATTCTCTCACCCAAATTGCTCACATCTTTGTTTGATCTAAAAACTTTGTAATCTGAGTGCTGGGTTGAACGCGAGGCAACGAGGCATTTACCTATAAGTTTATTTAGAAGACACTGTTATCCATCAATCGTAATAATCTGCGAACGAAAAAACATGGAAGCATTTCTATAAGCTAACCCATCCTCTAATCACGCATTTAGTCGCGCAGACAGCTTTGTTAAACATATTTTAAACCAATAAGAAAACTCGGTCATTGGTGGATAGTTTTCGCGCTTCTGATGTTATTGGACACGACAGCGTCAAACTGACGTCTAAGTCACGTCTATCGAACTACTAAAATCGTGAGAGGAACCATCTTTAAACTCCGCCTATACGAGAACCATATGCATTAGGTCATTTCTCAGGGCTAGTGAGATCTCCATGTTTTCTTCTGCTCGCTGGTCATAATCGATTACCTACCTATGATAGTTTATTTAGAAGACACTGTTATCCATTAATCGTCATAATCGATTCCTATATCCGAGCTTGAGAGCCATATGTCCTTGATTAAGGATGCAAGGAACTGATGATGATCAATTACTTATTTAGCCATATTGCCAGAGGGTAGGTAGGTACTCCATCAACTCAAAATGCAGAACAGAAAGAATGCAATATGCCCGCGTCACATCTTGCAAAGAGCGGCCGCGCTGCCGACCTCGACTGGCATTTGCCTTGAATACTCAATGAGAGCGAGTCTTGGAAGAATGCGCTTCCAATAGACGCGACATAATATAAGAATGGTCGCTTCAAGCCGGGTGGAGCGTTTTGTCCGTGAGAACAATGAGATTCTGCATCGGGTACCTACTTAATGATGCTGGGAGCTATAGGTACAGTTTGTTATAATAGAGCAGGTTATTTTTAGATACTCGTGATTTCGGGGTAGCCTGCATTATAAAAGTTCCTCGCTGGGGTATGTAGTTGGAGTTTGAGGCGTACCTGTAGTTATCAGAAGAATGGCCCGTTTTCAAAGCACAAATTCAAAGCAGTTCTAAGATGGCGCTTATAGGCGTGGCCATAGAAGAACCGGAACGGTCTTAAGCGAAGCAGGCTGATGATGATGATGATGAACCTGTACATGTCCCACTAGCTGGGCAAAGGCTTTGTCTCAAAGAGAGAAAGAGTTTGGGATAATCACCATAATTGGCTGTTATATTTTCGAGTTTGAGTTTGTTTTGTTTGCCTCAGACGCTTAGGTTTCTTCACGATGCGTATCTTCACTTTAGCGAACGGTAGGTATTGCTACTGCAAAAGGCACCAAATAATATCGGAAATTCCGACCACGTTCGCTCGAGTCGGAACAAAACGCTACGGGAGTCTCCCACGCTTGTAACCGGGGTAGCGCATAAATCTTGAGGTGTAGGCGTATAAGGTGGTTTAGTCCGATAGTGACACTTCTAACTCTCATGGTAGCCATCAATGCTAGTCATTTGTCAGCCACACGCTAGGATACATCTATTTGCTCGATTGGACGCGCGTTAGCAGCGCGTGATAACTATCCGGGGCGAAGAAATGTGGGCAGGCAACCAATGAAATGGACTGAAGGCTTGGTCAAAGTGGCAGGAAAATACTGGATGAGAAAAGCCCAAGACCGAAAGGAATGGAGTGCAATGGAAGAGGCCTGGTGTTTTACTGTTATATTACACTACTTAGAAAATAAATAAATAAATCTAAATCTAATCTAAATCTAGGTGGCGACACGCTGAAGAAGAAGAAGATAACTATCCGCCGAATCTTACGATTTGGAAGAAGCTACGGACAGGCACTGCGTCACCGGTTGCAATAGAACGAGGTGGCTCTGTGAGCAGTAGACCTCGCGAGTCTGTCTATCGGTTTATAACTAGTCCGCGCAGACTTATTTTTTTCCTTTGTATTAATGGTTATTCTGCTAATCGGGGCGGAAAGAAATCCAACAAATGAAAAATCATAAAAATTAAGTTCTTATAAGATGTATCTCAATCTTTCGTTTGACGTAGAGCGGGATAGACGGAGTCATAAACCCATAGAAAAGCTCTAACCCGGCCTTGTCCGACGCTTGCCGTAGAAAGGAACAGCCGGATTAGACATACAACGCTATATTCGCACTGTCACTGTGGTAGAAAGTACCTTCTTCGCCCACTCCATGATAAACCTCGATAACATAGAAGCAGCTACTTCCTACAGGGTATAGACGGTGTCGGCTAAATTATGAGGCTGGGCCGTGTTAGGTTATTAACACAGTTAAAACGTTGGTTGCTTAACGATGCCTTACTTTGTGTTTAGAGCGTGGTTTGTTAATCGATCCGACGAAGTTCTGGAAAGCCTTTACCTATAATAGCAAAAAACAAAAACAAACATCAAAAGTGAGCTTTGTCTGAACAATTTAAACCTAATTTTGTTTGTGCACACAATCTTGTCTAACTTTTGAATCTGTCGCGATCACTTTCAATGGTATTGCGATCATGATCGTGATTGCGACTTTAGAATGGAATTGCCTAAGTTTAAATAACAATCGCTAACAGAACGAATGAGTTAAAACGCCATACAAATTGAATAATAATGAGTGAACGATTTTCATATTTTCTTCACTCAATATCCTTCGAAATCGAGTCGTAATCCCTATCCCAATCCCAATCGCTTTCAATGACAATTTGTGTCAAATAAATGCAGTGTGAAGTTCGTCAGCACCCTTCAAACGTCAAATTGAAACGGATCGCGATAGATTCAAAAGATAGACAAGTACCCCAATTGGATCGGATTTCGCCCAATGACCTTTGCGGCAAATAGTTAGTTGCTACGCCGTAGCTATACTTCGTAGCTCTGCTACGCGATTTTCGCGTTGATGTTATTCCGAACACTCTCTCTGAGAAAAGGCCTCGATATGGCTTGTGGTACACGTTACTTAAGTAGTTTCTTTGAGAAATAACATTCTTCTAATTTTTTACGCGACTTTAGCCCCACGAACATTTGCTTATTTGCATTATTTGGAGACAATTTGAAGGGGATAAATTATGATTGAATTTAAATCGTAACTTTTTTAGACTTTTGACTTTCAGTGTTTCTTCTTCTTCTTCTTAGGGTGCCTCTCCGACTCAGCGAAGGTTGGCGGTCAGCTCTGCATATCCCTCTTTGTCTCTCGCGAGGCGAAATAGCTGGGCAGCACTCGCGATCCCAGTCCAATCCCGTACTATTAACTATTTTTAGGACCTAATTAAGGTTTGGATTCCAGGATTGGATTTCCTACGAATGCAATCGATTCTCGCCAAAAGTGGCCACTTTTGGCGAAAATCGATTGCATTCTTAAGTCCAAGGGTCTGAAATCCAAACCTTAGGTCCTAAAAATAGTTAAGCCTCGCGTTGAAATTGCAGGAGCGTTTTTTGCTAAAAATGTATCCAAAAAAAGATATGATTTTTTTTTCATTGCCGGCGCTAGTTGTGAGACTTATTTCATCTTAAGCCCTAAAAATAGTTAATTCTCATTTTACGGCTCGTTTTTAGCAAAAAACTCATCCAAAAAGAAAACATGTTTTTTTTTCAGTGGCCTTACCAGTGTGCCTTGAACATCACCTTAAACTTTTAGTTACATTTTCATGGACAGTTTAATAAAAAATAACAGCGTGTAATTTAGTAAAATATCCCCCGATCTAGTGTCCGTACTCCGCGAGTTAGGCAAAGTGGCCATCGAGGCGCGTTAGCCTCACATTTACATGCGACCATCACTGTTACTAATAATAGAAGGGCCACTCCGACCTCCGCACATAAAAGGCGCGTCGGTTGTACCGCATGCGTTATTGCGATATCTGTTATCAGTACAATATTTTGTATTGCGGCGTTATTACCGCAGCAGTGTTTAACTCCATGGCGATCCTAATACAAAATGTACTGAAAACAGATATCGCAATAACGCAATAACGCACCTGTGTGGGTACGAGCCTTAAAACCCTTCGTTGTGACGGTTGTTCCGTAGTGCGACCTCACTGCATTGCCGAGTACTGGCCACTTTTTATTACCCGACTACGCAAAGCAAAAAGGAGGGTTATGATTTTAGCAGCGTATGTATGTATGTATGTATGTATGTATGTATGTATGTATGTATGTATGTATGTATGTATGTATGTATGTATGTTTGTGTGTTCATCTGTTCCCTCGCAGAGCCTAAACTACTCGGCCGATTTCAACAAATGAGGTGTCGTTGGATTCGTCTTAATCACCCAGGTAACATAGGATAGTTTAATGTTGAAAAAAAAACTAGATGGCGGCTGTGCTGCACCCTAAAGTGGTGGACCTAAAAATAAAAATTATCGGATACCATCGTCATGGGTATCAAATGAAAGGACTTTAAAAGACCTTTTCAAAAATTTATAACACATGTAGCGTCAACATAAAAAATAGAACAAAAAAATCCAAAATGTGTTTCTTTTGCCCTTCTTGGTTCTATTTTAGGTGATCATCCAAAATAACTAACTAAAAAGCCCAAAAAAAAAATAGAAGTTAAAAACTAAAACCCGACTACTGCTTATCCTTAAAATAGACTCATAGATAGTTAATCGTAGTCGGAGGACACCACATTCGTATTTGATAAACCGATGGCCTCCGACTACGATTAATTATCTATGAGTCTATTTTAAGGATAAGCAGTAGTCGGGTTTTAGTTTTTAACTTCTATTTTTTTTTTCATCAAAACTTTCGAACGTTTCTCTTTTGTTTTTTTTTTTGCCGCGCTCTCTACAGGGTGCACTCTAAGTCGATAGCGGAACTTTAAGTGGGCTATCTACTGATCAATACAAACAACTTGTACTAAGTGGCGAAAAAAATGGAGTGAAAAAAATATCAGCTGTTCCATACAAAAGGTTGACTCAGTACTGCGCCAAATGTATGAAACAGCTATTATTTTTTTCGCTCCATTTTTGTCGCCACCTTGTACAAGTTGTTTGTATTGGTCAGTAGACAGCCTACTTAAAGTTCCGCTATCGACTTAGAGTGCACCCTGTAGTGTGATAGTTTGCACTTATCGACACCATCAAACGCGTTCGTCTTTGCAGACGAGATGCTCATTGGAATTTTAGTTTACCATTTGAAAAGCATTTAACCACTTTTTGTATTGTCTAAAGGACTGATTTAACTCTCTGTTGTAGTGTATTGTCTGAAGCTTCGCCCCAACTGATCATTTGATTTGCGTTGAATTTGTTACGCGCACCATTGAGAGCTTTCGCGAGAAAATGTCAGTATTTATTGGGTTTGTATATTTTTGTTTTATTATAGGGTTTCGTATCGGGGAAGGTTAGCATAAGTACGGAGAATTGGTAATATCTACATATAAATTGAAACATTGTCTGTGTTAGGTAGGCGTATTAACATAATAATATTGTGTGTTGTTTTAATAATAACAAGGCGGTTTTTGAAATTAGAAAATAAAAGGTGTTTTTATTGTAAAGACAAGAGAAGGTGGCATAATTTGCCCAGCAGTGGGACACGATAACAGTGGCTAACTAAAAATAACGTACTCCCTCGGCCGATAAAATGCGAAATTTTTAAATAGCTTTAAAAATTGGTTCACCCGTTTCAGAACTATACGGTGCCACATACCTATACAGACACACAAAAGCGGTCAAACTTATAGCGCCACTCTTTTTGTAAATAGCCCGCGCGCAAAGAAAAATGCACAAAATCGATTCCCAGAAACACTAAAATCGAAAGAGTAAGGGCGATTTGACATTCGGTCGTTACGGACTGGAGGGATATTTTCGCTGAAAAAAAGTGCGCCGCCTATTTTTTTTCAGCGAAAATATATTCAAAACATTTATGAACATATATGACACGAAACTGGCTGTGTTAGATAGCTCTCATCTAATTCTAGTGTTTGATATGTTTACTTTTTCGATTTTTTTGTGTTTCTGATACCGGAATCGATTTTGTGCATTTTTCTTTGCACGCGGGCTATTCACTATGCACGGCGCCTTAACAAAATGGCGTCCGCCGCGGATTCGAAATTGGAACCTGTAGTTTGCTCGTATTCGATCCGGCTCAATCCGCGGATCAAACGGGGCGTCAGTAACATGAACACGAACCCTGTTTGTTGTGACAAATGGAACCGTTTAGGGCAAACAAAATGGTGATTCTCGTCCGCATAAAACGTGCTCAGTGTTATTGTTATTAAATTATTTATTGCACATAATTAAATTGTATACAAAGGTGTACTTAATGCTAAGTAGCATTTTCTTCCAGTCAACCTTTGGTTCTGCAGGTAGTGGCTTGGGTAGCGCAAGTAGGTACCTACACAACAATACATAAACTACATCAAAATGCAATAAAAATTATGTTTAATTTATATAATTTTTTTTTTAACAAAAACCTAAAACTACACGGGGGGGAATAAATATACACGACATTAACAATACATTACATATATAACTAAATATTATAAATATGTAGCTGACGTGTAGTTGACGTGTTTCAGGTATAAAGCTATTTAAAAATTACCCTGTTCATACATACGAGTAAGTATATTGTACGATTCGTTTTTGTGGCATAAAACCACCGAAATAAATCCTATAGAATCCGCATTACGTATAAAATCACAATAAAAACTTGTCCCCACAGAAACAAAAGATATCAGCAATAGAACAATACGAAACATCCTTTCGACCATAAGTCTAATATTCGAATGTCAACCTTATTGCATTAGTTTACAGTTTTACTTTAATTGCATGGACTACGAGCAAATAAGCTCCCAAAGGCATTTTGGACATCTATTTTTCCAGACACATTTCAGAGTTCTATGTTGTATCTAGTTTTATCCTTGATCGAAGCATAAAACATAAGTAAGTATTCTAAACAGTGATCAAAACTTGAGTTCAGTTCCTAAATCATAATAGAGACCCAAGTTTTCTATAAGGTGTCAATTTCGGTAATAAATACCTTGATCTAATGCACCACGTAAATGTTTATTTAGATTTAGACAAACGTAACGTTTAGCTGGATACGTATACTACGTACTCGTATTTCCGTAAAATACTCTTTTAGAATTTGGGTAAAAAAAAATCCCAGATTCAGCGAAGTCTACTCTATCAGCCTACCAACAGTCCTGTACGATAAAATAAGTCGAATGGTCACCAGATAGGTTCTCCACGACGAAGCAGAGTTCCCATAAAAGAAGCGCTCACAGCCTACTTGGATTAGCCGTAGTGAATTAGCCGACGCGCAAAGAAAAATGCACAAAATCGATTCCTGTATCAAATACAGTAAAAAAATCGAAAATGTTCACATATCAAACCCTAGAATTAGTTGAGACCTATCTAAAACAGCCAGTTTTGTGTTGATATCCATAACAGATTGAAAGATATTTTGCTTGAAAAAAAGTGCGCCGCCTATTTTTTTTCAAGCTAAATATCTTCAAAACGTTTATGAATGTTAACACGAAACTGGCTGTGTTAGATAGATCTCAACTAATTCTAGGGTTTTATATGTGAACATTTTCGTTTTTTTTTTGTGTTGATGCAGGAATCGATTTTGTGCATTTTTCTTTGCGTGCGGGCTAATTCACTATGGCCATTGGCAACATCGTTAATCCATAGATGGGTGACCGGACTGCTAGTGGCAATAATATCTGAGCGCTTCCGTGCTTCGGAAGGCACGTTAAACCGTTGGTGCCGGTTGTTGTTGATTATTAACAACCGTTAAGCCATGTCAGGGGCCCTTTGGGCGGCCTAAACACCAGGGGTTGCCTTGCCACCTACCTCACACGATTACCTACCTACCTACTCTGTGGAAATAAGATGAAAGTAAACTGAAGAAATTAAGCGAACTCGCTAAGACGACATGTTTATTCAATTCACGTAGAGTCCAAAAGTTGGGCAAGCAGTCGCAGTCGCGAATCAAAAGTCGATTCAGTGAGGCAAGAATTCAATTTGGTGCGGACTGTGTTGCGGAGCGGAATAGCAACTATTTTCTGAGTATAATGATACTTTGGTTTGTACAGTCGGCCACACAATAGGATACCCCTTTTTAGTTCGTTTGATGCCCTTATGCCGCGCGCGGTAAGAGCTGCCATGGGGTATCTCTGACTGTGGCCGGCCGTACCATAACCGAAGTATACATAGGTACATTACTTCATTCTGTGCTTTGCTTAGGTCTACTTTATTGCACACAAAAAACATAAAATCTTAGATAACATTTAGAATAGTAAAGGCGAACTTATTTCTGTAGAAATATCTTTGCTTTCATGTTAGTATGATTTAGATTTTGGTTTGGCTGACTGGGCAGAAAAATATCGTAAGGAAACTCAAGGAGAAAATTGTGTTTATAAACAATATAAATATTTTTGTTATATTTTTCAACAGTTTTTTTAAATATTTCAATAAGTAAGTATTGACTATTGTTAGATTTTTACGATTGATTAATTGTATTTACTGACACTAGTTTTCAGGACTAAACGTTTGCTAAACTCTGTATAAATAAATAATTGACCTAATAGATGTAAAAAGTACAAAATAAAATGCAACATATCTCTGAATTATAAGTCACTGCCTAATCCTATTTTCTTCGTCTTGAATATTAAATAAACTCAACTTTTTTCATTTAATTTCATCCCTCTCGGCTACGACGAATCAAGATGTCGAATGTCGTCCTAAATGGAGAAAAAATACTCGTAAAAAAGCTCGTAACTTACACTGGGCAGTGGTACATAGAGTATGGCTTGCCCAGCAACTATGACGTATTCATACCAACGTATTACGTATTCAACGTTTTCTACCATCTTTTTAACAGACTTCAAAAAAGGTGGAGGTAGGTACCTACTATTTATCGACCCGTATTTTGTTTTATGTGTGTTACCTTACCTCAGAACTTTTTTCTTGCTGAAACGATTTTGATTCTTTTTTCGTGTGAAATCCTTCCGATGTAGTCCCATAAAAATGGTGAAGATCTGATGAAGAACTTCGGAGATGGAGAACGGAAGTCCTCAACGGATAGCAGCAGAGCAGATCACTCGGCATCAGTGCAGTAGCTTAATAACATAACAGTGTATCGTTTCACCAGTTTACTTGTCGATGTAAAATTAACAAAAAAAAACCGGCCAAGTGAAGAAATAAAAATGAAAAAATGTAGTTATTGACGTATTGATTGCAATCACTGTGATATCGTAGAGGTCTTCTTATCTTATCTTATCAGTATGGGGCCAGGCTGAGAGCCCGGGACACTTCGTCCCAGTGGGATCTTTTGTGTCACCCCCGTCCTTATTCCTGCTCAGGACGTGCAAAGACCAGACGTGGCAGAGGTTCGAAATCAAAGCTCGGGAATCAAACCAAGGACCACTTGGTTAACAAGCAACCTTTCTATACAAACCGGGCTACCACAGCGTTAATGATTGGTGTATGAATAAATATTTTTCTATTCTATTCTTAATCTGAACAGAGAGTGGAGACAAAGTTAAAAAGCAATCTCGTAAATGCAAAATAGGCGGGTTTAGTAAAAAAGCTCTGGTTTTTTCATAAGCCCCCGCCCAAAGCTCGGCTCTAATCAGAATAATCTGTCTCTTTGACGATAATTCAACTCGTTGTACCCACTAAATTCACGGATTTTTGAGTTTATAGCAATGTCTAAGTGCCGTATTAGAGCCAAAGGTTCTAAGGTCCTGCCTGTCTCGGTCAACATTTTTCAATATTACAATTTCATTTTAACAAAGAAAGAAAAAAGTCAAAGAGCCATGGATTAAGCTCTTAGACCGTATACCGAACGCGCGAACGTTGTGATAAGAAGCCGCACAAAGTGGCAGACGTCTGAAAACGTAATATAACGTCTTTGAAGTGGGGGAAAAGATCTGTTGGCAGACCACCAGCCAGATGGTCCGATGGCATAGCCTAAGTAGCCGAAAAACAGTGGTTACTTCGTCTGGCACAGCATGGTGGGAGGTGGCTTGCACATGAAGAGGTCTTTACTCATCAGTGGGTGTTAACAGGCTGATGATGATGCCTTTCCGAAAAAAAAAAAACTTGTGATACCTTCTTTGTTCGATTGACAAGCTTATGCCGGTGTCGGTAAGAACTACGATGGATTTATTAGCAGTGTCGCTGACAGTAGAAACCTTTTAGTGCAATCCCTTTCGAACGAAATACATTGGTTCTCTAAAAAAATTAAATTTTATCATAGTGCTCAGGTAATGCCTATTGTGGGTATCCCACGATGCGAATAATGTTAGGCATATTTCGTTCACAAATATTATTCGGCGAATACATACATTTTGTTTCACAGAAATTATTACAGCCCTCTTTATTGATACAGTTTTGCTAGTGATCCGAGAATATCCAATGTACTTGTGAATTTTGGAAGTTCTACGACTTGTTTTCTCTTCAAATATGGATTCTATAGTAATATTATGCCGTGATGTTCTATTAAATCATCGTAAGATCTTGCCCTAAGGGTGTTTTAGACTAACTTGAGGAGGTAGGTTCCTACCTACCTATGTGTGTGAATTCAGTTGTGTTGCGTACTTGCGTACCATTTCCTCAGTCACATTTTGTTCGTGCACCATTTCCCACGTGCTAGTTCTTTCAGAGTCAGAACTGTTTCAGACAGCTATATCTTCGTTTTCGTCAAAATGGTTTTTAGAAGCTGTTGGTTTTCCATACAATCAAATAACTTCTCCTACACTCGTGTCGACTGAACATGGCATCACCGCGCTACAAAGTCGGGTCGAGTTCAGGGCAGGACGTCGGAATTTGGCAAGGTTTTGCTATAGCTCAACAGCTGTATGAATCCTTGTAGAGTTCCGGCTGTCTCGAAACCGAAATGGAAACGGAAAGACGCTAGCCGCTCATAGGAATGCATCGTTTAAGAAAAAAAATGCTCCAGATGTCTGACTACAACCCTCAGTAATAATGAGGATACATATCCAAGGAGGCGGAGGAAAATACATCAACTTACCGATATCAGCAGTGGCGACAGCATCCTTGACCAGCCGTTACGTGTCGCCGTTGATCCTCAAGTAGTCCACACAGCCCAGCAACCCTTCAGACAGCCCCAGCTTGCTTTGGAGCTCAGTTGTGTTGCTAGCCTAGCTAATATGGCAGCCTACACTATCTATGCCAATATGACAGTCTATTTGTTTGATATATCTACGGCAAGCGAAGGCCAAAGCTGAGTCTACGACTGCCAACATAGGCCTACAAATGAGCAAGATTATACTAGAGCGCGCCATCGTTTATCGGTTTACTAAGTTCGGCCTGCCGAAAATGTGATCGGCGCAATCGGAGTTAAATTTGCCCTTATTTGCTGTGCTGGTTTGTCAGCAAGTATTGCTTCGTGCTCACTAACTGTAAGATAACCAAGATGCCGATCGGTGGATGAACAAACTTGATGAACGCAAACTTGATCGATTTTAGCGATAAGACCGTCATCTGTACTTTTAGGTTAAGAAAATTCTTGTAAATATTATTTATTGTGGTGTACAATAAAGTTTTATCTACTTATAAACTTACCGATATCAGCAGTGGCGACAGCATCCTTGACCAGCCGGTACGTGTCCCCATTGATCCTCAAGTAGTCCACACAGCCCAGCAACCCTTCAGACAGCCCCAGTTTGCTCTGAAGCCCAGTTGTGTTGCCGGATGGGCTTAGATACAGAGCAGCTGAGGCCTCTGTTTTTGTCTACAAATTCAATTATATCTCTACGGCAAGCGAAGACAAAAGCAGAGTTTGGGAGTGCCAACTTAGGCCAGGATTGTGCCACCACTTGCAATACGTTGTCAGTTCACCTTTTCTAATCTGCGGTTACTTGTCTTGGCATAGAAAGTGGCACTTTTTTGGCTTACTAAGTGCAACACATCAAGCTGACCATAAGTGGGTTTATACGCTCAACTTTATGCACTTACCGATATCAGCAGTGGCGACAGCATCCTTGACCAGCCGGTATGTATCACCGTTGATCCTCAGGTAGTCCACACAGCCCAGCAACCCTTCAGACAAGCCCAGCTTGCTCTGAAGCCCAGTTGTGTTGCCCGCACCGCCCACCCAGACGGGCTCGCGGAACGTCATGCGCGAGAACAGGCCCTGTTGGCAAATAATTAGGGGTTAGTTTTCGTTGTGATTGATCGGAGAGACGTGTGAGGGCATTGGTTCTGTTGGCAAAAGGATTTTCTCAGAAAATCATGTGGGAGAAGAAGCTTTGTTGCCAAAAAAATTACTTAACCCATAGTTTTAGTTGTCCATCCATTCAGTCGTTACCTAAATGCTAGGGGTCGTGAACTCGTGACTATTACTTGAAAGTGGTGGAGGGAATAACTACTGCGATCTGTCACTCAATCGCGATGCAGATCAGGGGCCTTAGCCTGTAACGCAATGGCGAATCGATGGCGTCCCAATAGAAGGACAAAGTTTTTCTCCTACAACCAGCGAACTAACCCTCTAGAATTAGAATAAGACTATTCTTTTATTTTATGTACCTACTACAAAAACATTAAAGGACCGACAGCATTAATATATCGTAATTGAAGCCGTCAACTAGGAGCCCATTTTGGCACCAGTGCGTTACAGACTAAGGCCCCAGCTCGTACAAAAAATATATCGAGAGACAGTGAGATTACATTTTATTGGGCTACTTGCACCAACATCAGAAAAAAACATGTTTTAGTTACAACGTTCATTAATATTTTTCTAAGATACATTACAAGTAAGGGCTTAAATTTAACCAGTACATGCAACCTAGACTCCATCATGGGACGGTACCTGCCTTCTTAAAAGCCTTCCAGGAAAACAATTTGGGCCTCTAATAGAGTCTAATTTTCCGTATCAAAGAGCCCCTTCGTACAGGTTAGCGGAAATTTCAAAGGAAAACCTTTATACACGAAGGAACAGGTTGACCGGCCTTGACGGTTCTGTTCTGAGGAAAACGATTTTTTTTTTTTCGAAAATCGACTACAAAAATATACTATCAGAAATAGTTTATTTCCATTGTTGTTATTATTACAGTAAAATACAGTACTGTATTCAGTCAACGTGGACTTACTATCTTTCTCAGAATAGGAGGCCTGTGCCCAGCTGGTGGGACATGTGTGTCTTAGGCTACGTCTTACTTTTTTTGGAGCTACTAGATTCAATTACTTTAATATGTGTTTTGGGTTGGTTTTGGAATAGAATGCACGGTCGGCCACAGTTACATATACCCCATGACAGATCTTACCGCGCCCGGCATAAGGGCACCAATCGAACAAAAAAGGGTATCCTAGCGTGTGGCCGACTGTACGTGCGGCATGAGGAATTTAATATCCTTCAAAAATCCTTTCGCAGCAGGGGAGCACTGATAGACACTATGCGTTCTGACCAATAAATAACAAAGCAACAAAAATCGCTGAACACTCACTAGAGAGCGTGGTTTTCTGTACGATGGAACCACCAGCCCCTGTAAACCTGTATCTACCGTATTACAGGTTATAAAGAGGGGAGGTCGGCATCAAAATTACTGAGTCAATGGCTTCCTATTGCAGTGAAAGGAAGCAAGGAACATCAGTTTTGTGAAGTAGTTCTTTAAAAAAGATTGGGTAAAGGTATAGTTTCATTTGAAGAGCTTTAAGTTTTAGCAAGCAAGAAAGAAGTAGGCATTTCTTTTGCTATAAATATTAGGACCTACTTCGCATTAAGGATCGCTGAATAGTTGCGGACTTCTTTCGAAAGCCTTAATCATGGAGGAGAAAAGGTGTTCGTTGCTAATTCAGCTATATGGCCACATAATAAAGAGTAAATGAAACCTATAAATACAAAATGTAGGGCTTCCATTTTTTTTCGGTTTAAAAGTAATCATCTCAAGTCCTAAGGCTTACCTGGGGCCTGATTCTGTAGCACATTGGTGCCAAAATGGCCTCACAGTTGACGGCTTCAATTAGTCGGTCCTTTTAATGTTTTTGTAGTACAGCAAATAATATTTTAATTCTAGAGGATTATTTCGATGGTTGTAGGAAAAAAAAACGAAAAAAAAAAAATCGCCACGCCATTGCGTTACAGATAAGCCCCTGGATTCATCATTTGAAGAGTGATATCGAATGTACCCACAGGACACTTTCTATTCTATGGTTACCTAGAATACCGAATTGACCAACGAATGCCCAGATATTTGGGCCAGTTAGGCAAATATTCGCAACGAACGGGCCATATTATCACTTGAGCGTCGAGCAATTATGCCAAAGGGAGAATTTGGACGAGAAATTGTCGGTCCATTTGCCAACCCTTTGTGAAACATTAGAGCGGTTCAAAAAGGAAAATAACCGCCGAAAAAATTGAGATTTGGGTGCGCGATAATTGGGTAGTTAGGCCATTAATTAGGTACTCTAGGATTGAGTTTGAGTGGAGTTTTGATGGTGAAGATTTTTTTCGTTGAGAAACTCAACCCTCTATCTATAGCTGGAGAACTGGTGACCAATTGACTTATTTTCTCTTACAAGGCTGAGAGCTTCTATTCTTTAGACTCAGCTGATCACGAAGAGAAATTATTTTTCGACCGGTCGCGGTTGAAAGTTCGATTTTTTTACTTTGAAAGTGTAAATGTTTTAGTTTACATTTTCCCGCAGAAAAAACGGTTTTGAGGACTAGCAACTGTGCAGTTTTACAATAGAAGCACACTGCGCCTCTATTCTTAAAAAAATTTACTCAACCGTCGAGCGTCAAAACACTCGAAAATAGCCCTTATGGAAATGGACAATCTTTTATTTTACATTTAGAAACGGTTATTTTTACGGTGGATATTCTAGAGAATACAGGGGCTGGTGTAGCTAAACACTTAGTACACTTTATTGCGCAAAATAAAAATTTAAATAACAATGATGAGAAATTACATACAAGGGCGGACTTATTTCAATAGACATTTCTTCCAGCCAGCCAACAATGCCACACGCCGCATGAAACTTGTACAAAGGATGTGAGCAAAGGCTTCTCCCAAAAGCCGGTCAAAAGAAAAGTCTTTCTCCGAAGTTATACAAATTGTGAAGGGTTGAAAATGGCAAGTGTAATGGGCAGTAAAATTCTCTAAATGGCCAGAACGAAACGGAGCTTGATTGATCCGAACTTTATTTCTGTTTTACATTTATTAGCCGAAAAAGTTGGGCCGTAACAAAGATGTAACGTCCAGGACGATTTATTAATAGACAATTTAGGCTTTCTAGATTTTATACAGGCTTTATATCTACGTAATGAGATGATTTATACAGCGTCCAGTGGTACCTTCACTCACATTAGATGGGTTTAGAGACCACTCGGCGCTGCAGTGCCTGGGACGTTGTTTTTAGATGGAGTAGGCTTGCCCAGCACCTATATCTACCATTCTGCGGGCTAGATTTTGGGCTTTCTAGATTACGACGTTTCTAGATCTAGATAAATAAGTGGATCATTCATGTGGAGCATTTTCATGTTATGTAAGTTCAACAGTTTAGATTCGAGGATTATCATTACTTGCGCATAAGTACCTGTAATGGTAAATAGATAAAATTGCGGCAGTAAATGTGTAGAGAACCGTTTTTTTTATATTGACACAGTAATGAGGTAGGTACGGTCGGCCACAGTCACAGATACCCCATGACAACTCTTACTGCGCGCGGCATAAAGGCGCCAATCGAACAAAAAGGGGTATCCTAGCGTGTGGCCGACTGTACGTACGGTGGGCCACAGTCACAGATACCCCATGGCAGCTCTTAACGAGCGCGGCATAAGGGCGTCAATCGAACAAAAAGGCATATCTTTGGGTGAGGCCAGCTGGGTCAGTGCCTGCAATATTGAAATGCTAAAAACGAATCTTGAAGCACGCGAATGCTCCCGGTGAATGGCCGTCTTTTATGATTAGGTAAAATGTGCGCCAGCCAGGCATTAAAAACATCGCATTACGAGGCACCAATTTTCTGAATGGGCCTGAAAACACTTTAAAAAAACCATCTCTATAGGTATGTATAGTTATGATTCAACACAAAACGTTCCAATGTTTGATTTATGAAAAATAATACAAGCGTAGATAGTTACGCCTACCAAGAAAATTCTCGTGAATACGGGCCCAGTTTCTTTCACAGGGGGCGGTCTGAGCCCAAAGATATAGTAGTCGTAATAACAGAAAATATTCGGACCGTTTCACACTCAATTACGATTCTCGAGGGATCAAAGAGGGAATGGATTTTTATATACTTTTGACGGGCAAAAATATGTAGCTCGACTTACACAGGCGTCGAAAGTTTCGATGGTATGACCACTGACGATACAAAAATCAAAGTATTCTTAAGAATTCTTGATTTGAAAAGCTTTTCCCGAGTTTTTCTATTTCTACACTTAGGTAGCTATACATATAGTACTATAGAGAAGAGACGATTTATCTTTTACAAATATGTATACAGCGTGCATTCCTTAGTTGCGCTTTACATTTTGACATATTTATTTTCCTTTTTCGTAATATTGGAGAAAACCCGAACATCGGGTTAGTCCACGAGTATCACAGTCTTTGATCTTCCTCGAGGTTCACACTTTTATTTTCTCTCTAATTTTTTTTGCTGTTGTTACAAGCGCCAAGCGGAATGAAATACAGTAGACTTGGAGAACTTCTCTCGCTTCGCTCGCTCGTCCGATAACAAAGGATGTTTGAGTAAAAACGGGGTATGTCAGTGAGTTTATATGTGCAACGTCCACGTAGACCAGTCTTTCCCAACGTGGGCGATAACGCCCCCTTGTGGGCGCTGCAGGCCTAAAGGGGGGCGGTAAGAGACCCAGAAAAAAAAGGGAGCGTTGTGTAGGGCTTTGGGGTCGATTTATAATTTCATCTACCTAGCTAGGAAGACTCTTAGACACCGACTCGATAATTTATTCTTAAAGTGGGCAGTAGACAAAAAAAGGTTGGGAACCTATAACGTAGACGAAATCGCGGCGTAAGGCTAGTGTTCATAGGCCAAGAGCAAGACGTTAAATCCTGAGTGAGTTCCCTCATTAGGGCGCTACCTCCCGCGTGTAATTGGCCATGCCCTTCCCCTGGGCCTTGAGGGTCGACAGGGAAAATAATAAAGGTAACCTGCGGACAGAAAAACGTATAGCCACCGTGTACACTTGAAAAGTGATGAAAGGTCAAAGCTATTATATCCAAGAATCTCTCTATCCCTATCTCTCTGAACATAAAACTTAGTCTAGAAGTAAGAAATTTAGACAAAACACACCAGATATGACTATATAACGTGTTACTAAACATCCTGACTAGTAAAAATGATTAGGTGAGGTTAGGTGAGGTTAGACTTGGATGTTAATTCTGTAAAAAAAAGTTAAAAATAAGAATTTTTATTTTATAACCCCAAAATTGAAAAATTTTCATAACCTTTTTTTGTATTAGCTCAAATATAAAATATGTTTGTGTGTGTAGGTGCATTTGCATAGCTTTGGGATGTTAAAACATTGTGAAAGTAAATGAAAACTACATTTAAAAATACTTTTCTCCCGCCACAGCGTTCACATTTTATAAACTGAGACATTTTAATATGAAGTGAGTGACTAAAGCTTGAAAGAGAGAGAGAGCGAGAGAGAGAGAGAGAGAAAGAGAAAGAGAGTGATTAGTTTGACCCGGTATCGAAATACTTGAAGTTGTAAGACCGTAGTATTGAAACTAACAAAAACAACACCTCACCAAGACCAAGACCCGTCAAAGGTAAGTACATCCTTGTTCAAGACCCTCTTCTCATTTGCAATTAAATGCGCGAGTCTATAAGCTCCTTTATAGGCCCCTAATACCGTCGACGGTGGAAAGAATAATGATATTTGGCAGCTTAAGGTGAAAAACCGCCCGGAAAATGCGGCAGAAAGAAATAAGTTTTTTTAATGGATAATTTTGACCTCAGGGGTGTTTATTGGTTGTATTTTTTTTCTTTTCTGGGGCACTTGATTGCACTTTTTAAAGAGTTTTCGGAAGCAATCTCGGACGACATACTTATAGTGGATGCTTTGACGATGAAAAAATATGTTTTTCTTATGTTATAAATAGTTTGCTACGGAGAACACTTTTCTTAATGCATAATAATATGTACACCCTGAAACCCACATAAAATATGTGTTCTAAACACATAAAATATCTTCAGTGCACTTCTGGTTTGGCTATCGTAGTCTGTCAATGAGGGTATCACGGTACTTTCCTATTACCTACTAGTGGTTCGCCCCAAACCGGTGAACTCGCGACCCCGTATCTCAGCAACCCACGACCGAACGGCTCATATTGTTCAAACTAAAAAAAATATCTTTGCCTCATTTACCCGCCTACCAAATTTCATGACGATCCGACTTTTACTCAAGTTATCGTCGGACGAACATTCATACATACAAACATACAAACGCCGGATGGTTCAAGTAGCCTCGGAGAACTTCTTTTGCTTCGTCCGCTCGATAATTTACAAAAAATACTTCCACAATAATTTACAAATGACTTTTACTCTATCATGATTTGTATGAGTGTACATTTTAAAAACGACTGTTTGCTATTTGGATGTTCTGCTATACCAGTGGTTCTTAACCTTTTTTGGACCACGGACCACTTTGATAATTTTTTTCTTAGTGCGGACCACCAGATCCAAGGTACATCGTGTTTCACATGAAATTGTTTCACCTGACCTAAAGTATAATGTATGTAAGTAAGTTGAATACAAGAAATTAATATGAGTCGGTTTTGGAACAATGGAACATACACGCGAAAATTCACCAATTTTACTAAAATTATTATGGAGATTTAATTGGTAGGCGATAGCAATGCGCGCGCAGCGCGCCCGAAAATTCACCGATTTTACCCTTTTTAAGCCGCAAGATGGCCAGATAATCTTCTGTCAATATCATCAAGATTTCATTTGTTTGTAAAAGCGCGTGCAGCGCGCCCGAAAATTTTACGATTTACCTCTTAAAAATCAAGTTTTCCTAAGGACGTGTGGTAGGTGCGTGAAAAATGCGCGCGCAGCGCGCCGGAAATTCACAGTTTTTTCCCTTTTTAATTATGTGATGAAGATTTATTTAGCTATTATTTGAACAAACGCACCCAGCGCGACTGAAAATTAACTTATTTAAGTCTTACATATTTTCATACTGGAGAATTCCTTTGTTTTGAATAGAAGACACGCGCGTAGCGAATTTGAAAATTCACCGATTTTAACCTAAATATAGTCTACGTGCGGTTTGACATGGGCTAACGTTACTATGAGTGAGCACTGACTACTCGATTAAGGGTTTTGATACTAATACAATTTATTATTTTTTGCGTATTGAACTGAAGACCGCAACTTTACATCGGAGCCTGCCGCAGGTTACGTATAGGCTATTTATTGTATTATCCTGTCAAAATCTGGCACATTCGGTAATTCCTTGGCGCGATCTGCAGTCACGCGGATCTTTGGAGGTTAAAAATATTTTCCAATAGGGAGTAAGAGCGCGCGCCAGCGCGCACGAAAATTTCAGTAATTTTATTCATTGGGAACTTATTCAAACATGACTTTCAAAATCAACATTTATTGACAACTATCGCTATGTGCGCTGGACCGCAGGACCCTCCCGCGGACCACTAGAGAGGCCCTCGCGGACCACCAGTGGTCCGCGGCCCATAGGTTAAGAACCACTGTGCTATACAGACCATCAGATAGTTGGAAGTTTCGCTACATGGACAATTTACTAATGAGACTTACTGCGCATTAGACGTTTCGCGCTGTTGGACATTTAGCTACTTAGACCTTCTGATCAGGAAGGAAATTATCAATGATCCTACGATTCACACAGACAGGCAAACTTAGTATAACATCAAAGATAAGCGCCAACTGGTTGAGAGGTCACTTCAATTCCCTCGAAGGTAGTTGGACCCTCCCCTAATCGTTGCAAAATATCCAAGATGGCGGATAAAACTTCTGTCCCGCTTTCTGTTATCATTGCCATCGGTATACGTGGATTATACGAAAGTTTCTCTCAAGAATTTAACCCGCCACCTCGTCGTACCGTACCTACCAGTTTTCTTCAGTAATATGACCAAGAATCACACTTCACCTTAATTTTTTTCCAAGTTAGGCGATTTGCTTAATTGTGGTGTTTCGCGTAAGTGGTTATATACGTCGAAAGGTCGCGTATGTGGGTTTTTGCATCGAAAGGTGGTGTAGGCAATTTTTATCTAGTGGGATTGATGTGATTTCTTCCGTCTAATTCCTTGTAAGTTAAGTGCGTCAGACCTAGGTATAGTCAGACAGAACAAGTAAAATAGTCCAGTAGTCAATGGCTTTGGTTTACGCTTCTCAAGCAAGTTCCCGTATAGATATGGTACGGAAGTGTAGAAAAAAACGTAGACAAGAGGCACCGACCTTCTGCCTGTCCGTCTGTCTGTACGATCCGCTCACAGATAACGCGATCGCCGTCCCTCTCGTTCAATACTCTGCCGGGAACACATTAAAACTTTTTGACAAGTATCCTGCCTGGTTCCGCGAGAGGACGGTGTGCTTTGCCCCTTTCAGCATGGTATAATTATAAGGTATTTTGAAAAAAAAAAACTATTTTTTGTTCCATCCATTCAGTCGTTTCCTCAATGCTGAGGATCATGACCATCATTGAAGGTGGTGGAGAGTAGAGTATTTTTGGTTGGTTTATTAGAAACAGAAACGAGTTTATTCGTAGCTCGTATGGTGTCAATCAAACAAAAAGGGGTATTATCGTAACGGGATTCTTATCAAAACAGTGTAAAGGTTGTCCGGAAGAGATTGCTTTTAGCAATAAGGTCGCCCATTGTATATCCATTAAGTAGTTGTAAGAAAATTATATGCAAATACCAGATTTTTTTGATGTACAATAAAGTGTATTCTATCTATCTGTATCCAAAACGGTGTTTTTCGCAATCCGATGACTTTATTTTCTGACAGTTTTTCTGTAGCTACGAGTATAGCAGATACTGGTGTTGCCCTTGTAACCTACCTCTAAACTCAACCCCTACTACGGCGGGAGTGGATGACGTCACAATAAAATTAAATAAAAATACCTATAACCTCGTTATTTCACTTTTTTTTCACAGAACATTTTGTTTTTGATGTCTCTATAAAACTGAATACCTACTTGGTTCAAAACTTGAATGATATTCATTTGGATCGGGTCCTCTTATGAACCATTCTTTGTAAAGCAAGACGAACATCGCTTAATGCCTCATAGAGGTCTAGTTAAAAGGTCCTTCGAGCCCAATTACCGCCGGAGTCTCTGAGAGAAGAACGGAACAAAACTGCCAAGTTTATGCCTATCTCTACCAAAGCTGAAAAGCATTTGAAATGGAGGAAACGGTAAATTAGAGGCTCGGGATTGTACTTACCTCAGTGACAACGTAAACAATGAGGTATTAGAAACTTTTAAGGCGCCGTGCATAGTGAATCGCCCGCGCGCAAAAAAAAAAATGCACAAAATCGATTCCTGTATCAAATACACTATATAAATCGAAAATGTTCACATATCAAACCCTAGGATTAGGTGAGACCTATCTAACACAGCCAGTTTTGTGTTGAGATTCATAAACGTTTTGAAGATATTTTGCTTGAAAGAAAATAGGCGGCGCACTTTTTTTCAAGCAAAATATCTTGCAATCTGTTATGGATATTAACACAAACTGGCTGTTTTAAATAGCTCTCACCTAATTTTAGGGTTTGATATGTGAAAATTTTCGATTTTATACAGGAATCGATTTCGTGCATTTTTCTTTGCGCGCGGGCTAATTCACTATGATTCGCGATATTCACACATAGTTTTGGTTCGAAACGGGTCGAGTCACGGCTAGTTTAGTAGGTAAATGAATTACCTTTATTATCCCGTCGTTTCGGCTGCGTTGTTGCGGCCGTGGTCACGGGCAGACTGGAGTGGCGGGTGTTTTTATTGTAGTGATGGTTGGTAATGAGGTATTAGTATTTGCGAACAAAAAGTAGCGTATATTTTGGGATAAGGATAGCCGGGGATCGGGGAAGTTGGCGTCACTAGGAAGAGACCTATTATACCCAACAGTGGGCGACATTCATAGGTTGGATAGATACATATATCATCCATTAATTAGGTGTTTAGGGGGAGGGGGTCCAGCCAAATCTCAGCTAATCTCACGTGGGGGAGAGGGGGGTCTCAACAATTTTTTTTTTGTTTCAAAAGAAAGAGACCTTTATAAACTTGGGTTAAATTAGAGGTAATTAAGTAAGTTAAAAAAAAAACTCCACTAATCTATGCCACCAAAAAGATTTCCATGTAAAAAATGTTGCCAAGACGAGACCAGACGAGACCTCTAACTGTCAAAACTTATAGATCTCATTCAGAGCCAAGCTTCTAACTCCCAACGCCCTAACTCAACAAGCCCTAACTTCACAAACTCTACACCTTATAAATAGTCAAAATAAACCTTACGACCATATGATGGTAGCGAAATATTTTGACGCACAGCAAAATAACAAAACAGCTGCTCAAGCTAAAAATAAATTAATGTCAACCAGTTGGCACAAAAGGACAAAGGAGTCAAGAATTTAGCCCGCGTCTAGTGAAACGGAAAAATGGGAACTCAACAAGCTTCAGCGAACTTAATTAATTCAAGAGCCTCGTGACGTTCTTAAGTCAAAGAGGGTTTTAGTCGTAAATAGTCTTTAGTGTAGGGTTAGAATGGACGACGCGACGTGCAAGAGAAAAGGAGATTCTAAATAGGGGCAATATGGAACTGTTGAGATATGATAATTTTTTTTTGGCCGATTTTTTGGCCCCCATTATAAATGTTGTTGGTCATGATGCTACTACAAGTTTACAAAATGTAGGTACGTATTTAACTTTAAAATAAAGACTTTAATCTCGGCTCATCTCAGGCCCCTGCTGAGTATGTAACGCAATGGTGCCAAAATGGGCTCAAAGTTGACGGCCTCAATTACGATTTATAATGCTTTTGTAGTAATCAAAGAATATTATGATTTTAATTCTAGAGGATTCGTTCGCTGGTTATAGGAGAAAAACGAGGAAGCCCCGGTTTTGTCCTTCTACTGGGACGCCATCGAAACACGATGGCACACCTAAGCCCCTGCTCCTATATCTAGGATCGGATCCGGGTCGGAAGCAATAACTAATACCTAGTACGGGTTGCGGGATCAGCTTAGACTGGTGGTCGGATTAATGTCTCCTTCGGGACTAGTTGTCTGTGAACGGATTGGGTGACTTCGTTTGCATTACATTTTACTTCGGTATTTTGTCGGTGGTGGTGGCCTAGTGGTAGAACACTGGACTCGGAAGAGACCCAGGTTCGATTCCCGGTGCGGGCATCTACCAACACACGAAAGCACGTCGACCCTTACACGCTAGCACTCGGTTATGTTACGGGCGACTTTACAACAAAAGTGTACACTCTGACGTGCTGTCGTGTTTACATACATATTATTTTTAAGGCTCCCCCACACAGGCGCGTATTATCGGTCGGTAATTATACCGCATACGTTATTGCGATATCTGTTATTTTATTAGTACATTTTGTTTTAGGAACGTTGCGGCGTTATTACCGCAGCAGTGTGTTACTCCATGGCCATCCTAATACAAAATGTACTGAAAACAGATATTGCAATAACGTATCGACCGATAAAAACGCGCCTGTTTGGGAGCCTTTTATTTAGCTTTTTATTGAACTTTTATTGAACGAGCTAGCGAAGCGAGAGAAGTTTTTTTTTACTATGCCAATCGATTCTATTTCGTATACGGTTGGAAAGAATGGAGCCAACTAAGGTTTGAGTACTAGAAGTGTTTAATCGTGAAAATATTTTCCAATAGGTACATTTTGTACGGGGGAAGTTTTTGGCAATTTCTGTCATTTCTAGTTAGTACAGTCGGCCACACGCTAAGATACCCCTTTTTGTTCGATTGGCACCCTTATGCCGCGCGCGGTAGAGCTGCCATGGGGTATCTGTGAATGTGGCCGACCGTACCTACTCAAACCTTCGTTGGCTTTTTGATCCCTGCACGAAATAGGATCGTATGGCATTTAAAACGACTTATTTTAGTTTTTATTTCGATTACTGTACATGTGTTCGAAAGTTTGTTTTTGCAGTTCAGAATATTTTACAAGTTATGGATGGTCTCCTAGGAATGTTTTCCTGTCACTAAAACGGTTAGAGTACCTGCCATGCCCTTACTGCCCCGTTTTAAAAGTCCACCCTACATTTTACCGAGCATTTACCATACCGTAGCGTATTATCGGGCATTAATTTGACATAACTGTAGCTTTAAAGTGGTATTGCCTGACAAAAATGTGGTTAATTTGCGCCCACGTTGGAAAACAATGGGAACCCACAACACGAAATAAACTCTACTCTACATTTCAATTTCGACTAAAATGACGTCGAAATCTCATTTCGCGGTCGCAGAATTAATTATTATTACCCAGTGGGTACACAGGGGTGGTGTATTCCGCGTTTAGACCAACCAAACATTACCACATACTTTGAGGTAACAGTTCGTTAACCGCTTACTCCACTCGGCCAAAATAGCTAGTGAGGTATTTTGGCCGAGCTATTTTCCGGCTCCACATTCACTGCTCCAAGTCCGCTCGGTTTCCGTGCTCTGCAGCGGTGAGGATGCCAGGGGCCTTAGCATGTAACGTATTGGTGCCAAAATGGACTCCCGGTTGATGGCTTCAATTACGATTTATTAATGCTGTCGGTCCTTTTAATGTTTTCGTAGTACAGCAAAGAATATTCTGATTCTAATTCTAGAGGATTAGGATTCTAGAGGATGAGTCCGCTGTAGGAGAAAAACGAGAAAATACCTGTTTTGTCCTTCTACTGGTACGCCATCGATACGCCATTGCGTTACAGGCTGAGACCCAAGGCCGCGACGCGAGTTTTATCTACGCTTACCCGCGAGATACTCTGACTACGGGTTTATTTTTTATTCATTTATTTTTTATTTTTTATTTAGTCATGTTAGTGGCATGTCTTTTCGCGTAACACGACTCAAGTCTACAGTAATTTTAACTATAGACTTGCTTTTGCCTTCAAAATCTTATCAATCGCGGAGGGTAGCCAGCCATGATAACTTTTGTCGGTGCTTTTGCGACATATTTCACGTCGAAATAATTTCGCGCTGCTCAAGAAGTTGCGGTGCGCCGTGCGCATCATAGACGGGCTGCGCCTCTATTCTTTAAGAAATCCACTCAACCTTTGAGCGTCAAAACACTCGAAAATAGCCCTTATTGAAATGAACAATCTTTTTTTTACATTCTTCTTCTCTCGTGTCGAAAGCGTCACACGTCGCGCTCCCAAAAACGTGCCTGGGGTCGCCCCCAGGAAATTCTGCCAGCTACATTATGGAGCATCAGGGCAGGTATGAAGACGTTGTCTGTGCGGTTCCACATCGGCACGAAACATCTGCATCTTCGGGCAGTATCCCCCACTTTCTCATTTTATCTCTTGTGCGGGCAACACCACCACGGATGCGGTTAAGGGATTTTGCATTTTAAAACGGTTGTTTTAGAGAATACAGGGGCTGGTCTAAACTCAGCGTAAAATTATGCATACTGCGACAGTCTGGCCCGTTTTACAGCGCCGGGAACAGGCGGGATGAATTTATATCCTGCGCCGGGCGAAATGGCGCGAACGGCGTTTCTTGGGTTTCCTTGCCGTGTCGCTTCGTGGCTAAAGCTAGAAGTCCATTGGCGGCGGATCGGGCCGTGTCGGGCCGGGGCGGGCCGCAAAATTAATATCCGCCTGTCTGTATTTTTAAGAAACAGCGCGTCCATTAGCAGCGCCCCGCCCTGATCCGCTGCTAGTGGACGCTGTTTCATGTAAATACAGGCAGGTGGATTTTTGCGTTGCGATGCGCTCCAGCCCGATCCGCCTAGTGGACGCCAGGCTTAAGACTATTCACTGGACTGCCGGGCTTCGAGTTTGTGTAGCTGTAGTTTTTGGGTAAATCCAAAGTTGTTTTTGTGGCACACGCTTTTTCATGGTCGGATAAACTTCAGGAAATAATTAAAAAACGAACCTGCACTTGTGCTATATGATATTGGTTCTTGTCAAATTTCTTGTACACACGACAGCATGTCAGACTGTACACTTTTGCTGTAAAGTCGCCCCTAACGTAACCGAGTAGAGTGCTAGCGTGTAAGCGTCGACGTGCTGTCGTGTGTACTAGGTTAACGGGAAGAACCCTATAGGTTTTGATTCCCTTGCGAGTGTCGAAATATCAGAAAATATGCTGAATAAACGGTCATATCTTTTGACTGGGTAAACTTAGAAACTTGATTTTTTCACAGCTCCAAGAGATGGCAGATTTGAGTATTTTGTATTAATTTTAACTTGATACCTAATTTATTCGTTCCTGAGAAAAAGCGTCTTGACCGACAGACATACGGACGACAAAGTGATCCTAAAATGGTTCTGTTTTTTTTCTTTTGAGGTCCTCTTCTTCGTCGTTGCACTCTTGTCAGAGAGCGGTCGTGGTCCGCATGTAGTATCATCATCAGTGGCTGATGTTGCGCGCCTTACGATGCCACGCCATTTCTCTCGGTCGGAGGTTTCTCGGGTGCATTCACACAGTGTTTTGCCCACAGTGGTCGTGATTTGGTCAGTCCATCGCATCGTTGGTTTTCTCCGAGTTCTAGTGCCCTCCACCCTTCCCTGAATTACAATGCGCTCAATCAATGGAGTTGTAGTCTTGTCGGGATACATGGCCAAAAAATCTCAAGATGCGACTTTGTAGAGTCTTTTGAGGTATGGAACCCTGAAAACGCAATTACTTCTTTCAGTCCCTAAATAAAGCGTTTAAAAAAGGTCTCCTTTTCATGTAACAAAATCAACTCGAGCTTGTCCGGCGGCGGCGATGGAAACTTTTAATTGACACAGTTTTAAAGTCGCTCCAGCCACAATCACGGACGGACGGCGGTCGGTCGCGTTTTTACCCGACTGAACAATCAACGGAGAGTAATGATTTTTTCTCTGGACCTTACTCAAGCGTCAAACACTGTTCAAAACTTTTGTGCTTCCCCCAGGTTCACACGGCATTGTCCTGCACGTTTTTTTTTAGTATACTTACGTGTTAACGAATAAATAGTGAACTATCCACACGGGTTCTATGTACATTGTATGCGCCACTATTTATTCGTTAAGACGTATACTGCAAAAAAAAGTGCAGGACAATGCCGTGTGAACCTGGCCTTATTGCTTTGGAATACGGCCCATGCCATTTCTAAGCTAGATCAATGCCGAATCGGTGTTGTAAGCTGAGTTGTGACGAAATTAATAGAAACGCGGCATTTAAGCTTTTAGTAGTATCTACTTGGCAATATTTGATGTTTAATATTTTATGTCGGGATATTTTTTTACTATCCAGTCCATCGAAAGGTTGTTTGGAAGAAATCGCTTTTAGCGATAAGACCGCCATCGTTTAGGTTAAGAAAATTCTTGTAGGTACTCGAGCTGTCAATCGCTACTCGCTACAATCCTGCATCGTGCCAGCAAAATGTTTATCGTAGCTGAGATAGACCGTCCAACTATGTTCAGTCCAAAGTGAGGAGCATGATCACCCGCTCCACCTATAACACCGTGGAATTTTAGTGGTTTTAAAGCCGAAGGTATTTAGTTGCACTCGTGATTCTGAGCCAAATTCCAAAATTTTACTTCAAAACAAGCGAAAAAAAAAAACCCCTTCCCAATACAAACGGCTATCGCCAATCGACACCATTTGTATGGAGAAGTGAATTTTTTTTTCGCGCGTTACGGAATTTTTTTTTTTTGTTTGGCTCAGAATCATTAGTGCAACAAAATACCTTCGGCTTTAAAACCACTAAAATTCCACAGTGTATGTATATCTATAAAAAAATTGACTACCTTAGACCGGCCCCGCACCCGTTTCCCGTTGTTGAGCCGGAGCCAGGCGTCCCACCGGTGGCGGTAGACGGTGATGGTGTTCCAGCGGCCCAGACGGACCGGCTCGGGCGAGCGGAGCACGCCGGCGCCGCTGCCGCAGTCGAACCTGCGTGAGAAAAGATGGTTTTAGAGGCTGAGATAGATAGCAAGATGTAGCCTGTACAATTCGGAAGGCAAAGTTTTTTGTTCGTAAGTCCGTTATTGGCTTAATCTTATCTTTAGACAATATTGAGAAACTAATTTCAATTTTTTTTACTTTGGTTCAGTAGTTTGGATTTTACAACGTTTCAAAGATACGGTTTTATGACGTCACGCGACGACGGTCTGCACTGTTGGCGGTCATAGGAACAAAACATTTTAGCTTATAAAAACAAAACTACTGGACGAAAATAAAAAATATTTAAATTAGTTTCTCAATATTGTCTAAAGATCAAAGTAAAGGAATAACGGACTTTCGAACAAAAAACTTTGCGTACCCAATTGTACATGCCCCACTAGCTGGGCAAAAGCCTTTTCTCAGAGAGAGAGTTCGAGCTTAATCACCACGCGTGCTCAATGCGGACTGGCGATTTTTGCGTTGAGGGTATAATGTCTCATACGCTCAGGTTTCCTCACGATGTTTTTCTTCACGGTCTCAGCGAGTGGTATTGCTACTACAAATTCACAAATATACGTAACTTTGAAATAAATTAAACTCATAGGTACAGGCCCGCACCGGGATTCGAACCTGGGTCTCTCGCTTCCGAGTCCATTGTTCTACCCACTAGGCCACCGCCGCTTGTTAGATAGATAGGTAACTCTTTATTGTATACCAAAGATAAAATACATTGTGTTGTGCTGAGGTGAAAGAATGCGTATAACCCGTGCCATTAAAGAAACGATATATAAATGGCGGACACTCTCGCGCCCTCTCGCTTTAATCATATCTCCATCTAGACTCACACGTAACGTTAGCAAAGTCATTTTAGGCAGTCCTGATTAGTCACCTACGCTTGGCTAATAAAACACGCCAAAATACGTTCGCCTCTTATTGATTTTTTTTATGTTTGTCGAGTTATTTCAATATTGTAGTTTACGTTAAGTGTAGTTATTTGTTGAGGTTTGTATTATTTACTACATTTTAATCTTTTTGATCTTATTTTCATAAAGATTGTTGTTTAATCACAAACCCAACGTAGAACAATTACCTAATCATTAGAGAAAGCATCGTAAAACAATATTTCCTAACCAAAAATGTAAGAAAGTTTTAGGTATGAACCGAAATCGTATTTTCGTAACCTCTTTTTCAGACCTTACCATAGGTACCCGCCGCCATTAGCATATCGTTTCTCTATTGGCACGGCTTATACAGAGAGTGATTGTAATGAGGGCTACCGAGCTCAGATTTGCCGCTAGGGGCGCTTGTGTAGCGCGAGGTCCAAAAATTACAATGATTGTATGGGCTACGCGGGTTTACTTCCAAAATAATGTTGTACTTCAATATTTTGCAATAGGTGCCATATTAAGGCAAATGGTCGCGCTACTAACTACTGCTTTGAAACAGTTTTATCTTTCGGAAACGCCAGTCAGTAGGTACCAACTGCGCTTGCATTAAATAACATTAAAAATAAAGGCTGCCATATTAAACACTCTGCTCACCTCAGCTCAGCCCGGCCCTGCCGCAGCACCAGCGCCAGGTAGTCCCCCGAGAGGTCGTCGTGCTCGCCGGTGAGCAGCAGCACGCCGCGCGCGCGCTCCGGCCGCACGCGCACGTGCACGCGCACACGCTTGTACGCGCCGCGCAACGCGCGCAGGGCCAGCCACGACGTGCCCGAGAAGCGCGGCGTGGTGATTGGTGGGGCTAGGAAAAAGATAGATGATGAGGAATTGATGATAATAAAGATGAAGATGGCCGATGGACAAGGGCAGCAACAGAGTGGCGTCCAAGAACTGGACGACCGTCCAGCAGCCCGATGGTCGGATGACATCGTTGTGTCGGCGGAGGGTCCATGGATGCGAGGGACCGTGAGAGGTGGCGTGAGGGGGAAAAGGCCTATACCCAGCAGTGGGCAGAGGTGGGCTGATGATGATAATGATGATGAGGGAGAACGTAGAGATGGTGTACGGTTCGAAGAACCATATATTTAGGGCGGGGGTTGCTAACACCTCGCATAGTCAATAGCTCCCGCAGCGACCGACAGTCGGCTCTAGCCACTCACCGGAACTACACTACTTTTATAACCATGTAAACACCGTGTAAATACAGTGAATAAACCATAAACTCACAAACACTTTCCTCTCCTTCCACCACCGTCGACCTACAACTACAAGTTCTGTAACTTCTGTAAGATAGGGTAGCGGTGGTGTCGCACACGCCCTGCCCTGCTTTTACATGATGGTCCTTCGAGCCGGATCTTTTTCTTCTTCCACCACCGTCCACCTACAACTACAAGTGCTGCACACGCCCTGCCCTGCTCTTACAGATGTTGAACCCTAACCACAGATTAGATAACAGTTCCTACGTAAAGTCCCCTTCGGTTTCTACTTTAGATTTATTATAGTGGCCCTTTTATCGACGGCTATGGTCATAAAAAGGGCACACTACGGCCAGAAAACGATCGAAACCGAGTGCCAGGACCTATGTGCGGTAGGTCTTGCCGCCTCTGCTTGCGCTTCGGTACTCTGCGAGTGGCTCATGGATGCCTCCACTATCTTCTCTTACGTACAATCAAAATTGCAAGCTAGGCTGGGGTAATCTGGCCTACAGCAACAAGTACCTACATATTCCATCAAATATTATCAAAAGAGAAACTGGCAGACCTTCAATAGCTTCAGCAAATTTGATTGTTTTGTCTAGCGACTTCAAAAGACAAGATGGCCAACCTATGATAGGAGACGGCACGCCATGTAAGAGAAAAAAAATTCTCTTATGCAGTGGCCCAAAATGACGACAAATTTTCTGTGTTATATAATACTTTTCAAACTTCTGTGTTATATAATACTTTACCTACTAATACTTTTCAAAAATATTTCGAAACCTTTTCAAGAAGTTTTTAAACAGCTTTAAAAAGTTTTAAAACCCTTTTCTAAGCCAGCTTTAAAGTCTGTTACAATACGGGTGAATGGACAATGGAGTTACCTAACCATAAACCCAAAGTTCAACACAACCCCGGACTACAATATACCCCTCGGATGTCTAGCCTCTAGTTTATTGGTTCAAATCGATAACGGATGGAGTGTCCTGTAGATGGGTTTATTATGTAGTGTAATGTGTATTACAATAGGGGCGATGCTTTAGTTAGATTTAGACTGCAGCTATTGTTCTTGGCTTTCCTGTGGACTAGGCCGACTAAGCTCAGTGAGAGGATGGTCTTGGGCAGGCCTGCAAGCCTAAGCCGTTGCAGTGCCTCCTCCGAGTGGTTACTTCACCCATGTACTGTAAGTGATGGTGCGACACATCATCTCATTACTTTTAATTACGTAGATGCAAAGAGTGTTTATCGTTATTTTATTGTGCCACTTTCCGAGTTTTCTATTGGAAAAATACCATAATTAGAAAGTTGTACCTACTAACTGTGGCTGTGCCTGTCAGTCATAAACAGTTTTACACTAAATACCTACAAAGCTGATGAGACGAAATTATCTTCTGCTATAACAATAGTATTCTACCTCCAGCCGCTATTGCCTTTTTCTGGCGACCCTACAGCTCTCTAACAATAACAAATTCCAATATTACTGCGCCTAAGCCGATTGTACTACTAAAACAATGTGTCTCAATTCTAGACCTAGCACTACGTCGAACATAGACGATGAATTTCCGCCAATACTCCCAGTTATGCGATAGTTCGGAACTAGGCCGCCATAGCCGGCTGTCGCGCATCCGTTGCGTCAGTGTTTCTAAAACTGAGGCCCGCGGACCCCACGATGTCGAAGATCGTTACATCATAATCGTAAAGCTTTAGGCTACTTTGGGCATCGCATCGGGCTTTACAGTGACTAGCGTAAATGCCACATGAACGCTGTTTAAAGTAGTGGTTCGCCCCGAACTATGAGTATGAACTCGCGAGTGTAACTTTTTGCTAACACTATTCGTGCAGGCGCGCGCGCATTGCATGTAAACTTTACAACCCCATATCTCAGCAACCCCTCGACCGATTTTGCTCTAGGTCGCACTTGAAAATTCTATTAGTTTAATTTACCTGCCTACCAAATTTCGTGACGATCTTACCTATTTTAGCTACCGTCGAACGAACATACATACGTACATACAAGCGCCGGATTGTTCTAGTAGACTCGGAGGACTTTTCTCGCTTCGCTCGCTCATTCAATAGCGATATTGCTCTTTATGTGATTTACTTTGCTGTTAAATCGTTAATATTATGTGTTAAAAAGGTTCTGCAATGTAAAAATGAGATAAGCCTGAATAAGACTGAAAAGTTGTGTTGATAGAAGGGTTGGGAAAGCTGTTTGCTTCTTCGTACGATCCACAGATGCGTTCTGTGGTGTGCTTTCAAGTGCTTTTAAAGTTGTCTAGAATTGAATTACAACTTGTAGTGAAGACCGTAAAGAAGAACCGTTTTTTTTCAATCCAGAAGTTTCTAAATAATCAAACCACAAGCGGTGGTACTTTATAGCAGAAAATTTGTAAAATGTATAATGAATTAATTTTTTATTTGGTGCTTTACAAGATTTACATAAAAAAATAATTGAATTAGAAATACAACTAACCTAATAATCTAACAACTTACCTACTATTTACAAGTATTACACGCCCCAGATCTTTACTAATTTTACTAATTACTAGCTTTTGCACGCGACTTCGTCCGCGTAGGCTTAGTTTTTTCTCGTTATCACAATAAAAATAGCCTAAAGCACTCAGCGATAACGTAGCTTCCCATTAGTGAAAGAATTTTTAAAATCGGATGAGTAGTTTTGGAGATTACCCCCTACAAACCTACACACATACATACTTACAAACTTTTCCTCTTTATAATATTAGTGTAGATAAAACTGCGTAAACCGTCTTGATTACCGCTAAAATACATCCTTCATGCCACCCTCCTCGGTCTCTCACTACACGCATTCATGGACCCTCTGTCGACTTGGAGATATCGTCTGACCACTGGACTACAGCTGGGTTAACATAAGGTCGGGTTAGAGTGTATCTATGAGTTTATAACTCTCTATAGCCCGCTCTACTTCAAACAAAAGAGTGAGATATTAGTTATAACCCCTTTTGTACTGCCTAACCCAGCCTTATGATACGCTTGTTGTTCTGTTTACCGACTGCCGTCCCGTTCTTGATGGTTTGAGGCATTTATTATTTCAGCTATCGTTTATAATACTGGCCTTATAAGACCGGTGGTGCAGTGCTGTCGCGATCTATGCAAGATACATAATCAAGACGCCGTTGAATAGCGAGCGACACCTCAGGCGTCGACCAGACGCGACGACATCTCTTTGAGGAGATTCCCATCTAATTACTTTCCGGTATACACTAAAGGGGCTTTGAGGGCCTGGGCACTTTAGGATAAGGGGCCCCAGACGCAGCTCAAGGTTTTGGGGGTAGTCTTGGCTCATGTGTGCCTACGATTTTTCGAATCATTCCCTATTTGAGGCCCCGTCCTAATTCGTATCTGGTCGTACGATCACGCGATGCGATTTCGTCGTGCGATGGAAATTATTGAGACTTAATCACCAAAGTCTCTTTAGATTGTCCCAAATGAAGCTCGCAAGCCATCGCGCGACCACTAGTTAAGGCTCGGTATAAGGCTAACTAGCGCCACCAATGTTAAAAAAATTCTATCTTTCTTTAGAAGAATTTTCTGAAAAAATCCTAAGATGAGCCTATGCGCCATGCTTTTCTAGATTTTTAAGTGCAGATACCCTCTTCGAAATTTACTTTTAAGCTAAAAATTTTTCTATACCCGCCAAAAGCGGCCGTTTTTGGCGGTTATCGAAATTTTTTTAGCTTAAGACTAGAAATTGAGTTGGGTACCTACACTTAAAAATCTAGAAAAGCATGGCGCATGAGCTCATCTTAGGATTTTGTCAGAAACTTCTTCCGAAGGGAAATATGATTTTTTCAACATTGGTGGCGCTAGTTAGCCTTATACCGAGCCTTAAGTTCACTAACCACCCTTTTAAATCACGAAATTAAATCGTACGACCATTGACCAATTAGGACGGGAGCTAAAGCTGACGATGTAAACAAAGGAGAGTATTTTTTCTTTCAATTCCACGTCCGAATTTTTTTTCATATTTTTCAACTAAAATATGTCTAAGCCCCCCCGAGGTCGAGGGGGCCCCCTAAATCGCGGGGCCCTGGGCACTTGCAATGGTAAAGACGGCCCTGGTCTCCTATCTATACACTCCACTCGCCGTCGTTCCAAGACATTATGATATTAAATTCACACCGGGAAGCCAAGGCGGGCGCAATTAAGTGCAATGTTAAATTAGTTAACTTGTACATTAGTTACACGGCCAGCTGAGCTAATAACTCCCTCATAACCAACTCGAGGGAACATAAGCCGTTTAGCTTAATTTTCACTTCGCTAAAGGCGGAATTGGTTGAAAGTATTTTTGTTATTTGTGGTTTGTTTCTTTAGAAACAAACAATTATTGCGCCTAAATCTAACAAGTGTACCACACTCGGACGTATCAAAATTCATGTTGATTTCAATATTTTTTTTCCATTGCATAATATGTTCGAAATGGTGCTACAGCCTACATCTTTAAAAAAAAAAGTGCAATGTATTAGAATTTTTACTCTTAAACTTTCGTAAGCACTGCACATTTTGTATTTCGTAAACGGTAAAACTTATACTTGTATTTATGTCGGTGTAGCCGACTAGTTTCGGTTCTCATTCGGACACTTTAAACATGGTGTATTAGAATGTAAACGATGCAATATCGTGAGACAAGTAAGTTAAAAAACCGAATGGCCGCTACGATTTTCGTAGCTGCGTAGCACTGTCTACGGCGTAGCGCTGTCTACGGAGTAGCGCTCATAGGCGGCGCTATAACTATAACTCGTGTCATTAAAGAAAACATTTAGGACGGCGTTAAAAACCTAGCGTTGTCTCGCTTTGACTGTATTAATTAGAGCGAGAAGGCGAGTGTTTTGAAGTCCATCCTAAATTATGTTTTCTTAAATGACACGGGTTATACGAAACAATAGAAGAATTTGCTTTGGACTAGGTAAATTGAGAGAAATATACGAACGGGACCCCAAGTCATAGATTGAGTAATGTTTGACCTTTCATTGTAAGTGGCGCGTAACTCAACCGTTACTCAATGCCTACGACTTTGCGTAGATATATTATACAATGTAAAGTCCTCTGGTTATTGATAATAGTAATCGCAAAGTAACTGGACTCCATAAAAGGCACAATTTCTGCCGACAGTTATCCCCGACAACAAAGGAAGGGAGGAAGCAAAAATATGCATAGCCGGGAATCCGATATCCATTTCCCAACGCAGAGAAGTAAAGTGTAGGGCACTCGGGCCTACGTATCGGGCCCTCAATATAACTTAATATAATTCAAGGGCTGGCATTCTGCCTGCGACGTCGATTAGGGATCGGGGAAAAAACCGGCCGAGGCAGGGGCGTATTCAGGACTTTGTTAGAGGGGGTCAATATTTACAAGGTAACAAAAAAGATCCTAACTATTCTTACAGGGTTATACCACCCGGTGATAGGGATAAAATTACAAATATTTTTTTTGCTCTATGATGTTCCGTTGATATTTAAATTAATTAAATGGAAGCGCTGTGGCAGGGGAAAAGTATTTTTTAAATATGGTTTTAATTGATTTTCACCGTGTTTTGTCAGCTTAAAACTATGCCAAAGCACTTACGCCCACAATCATGTATTTAGATTTGAACTAAATCCAAAAACAAAAACTTTTTTTTTTTTTTTTTAATTTTGAGGTTTTAATGAAAATGTTTCTTTCAACTTTTTTTACCGAAATGTGATCCTGTTGACCAGTAGGTTACAACCTGCAACTTTTGTAACTTGTTGTATAATGTCATGCCTATAAAAGACATCCTTATGAAAAGTTATGAGCAAAAAATTACAAAAACATTCGTCATGTCAATGCCCTTTTACCGAAATCCGTCCATGTTCCAAGGGTGCGTGGGTAATGGGAAAATTCCCGCGGAAAACATTTTACATTAGAGCGCGCGGTATTTTGTGGGGTATGGTTTGACTGGGGTTTTGTCCGGTAAATTCGTTGGCCGGTCTCGGCTCATTGCATTACGTCGTAGATACCTCACCCCGACAGAGATACCAATTTTAAGGGATACATAATCCACTAAAAAGTGGAGACGTGACGTGTGTTTGACACGTCGAGTTACACATTTGAAAAGTCGAGCTGAATCGAGCAAAGTTAAACAAAACACATTTGACACGTCGAGTTTAATCTAGCAAAGTTTCAAATTTATGAAAACCTTCGATCAATCGGTGATGAAAACACATCTTCCCTCGTTTTGACTCCGCTTTGATATTAAGTTTTATATCTCTTCATCAATGCCAGATTAACGAGTATGAAAATTTACCAATTGTTTTTGGTATTTGATGGCACGCATCTAAAAAACTACCTACCTCTGGAGACAGAACTTGATGTTTCAGTGCCATTGTAAGTTTAATGCCCACAATAATTTTACACAAATAATAAAAGTAGGTACAAATGGCGGTCTAGTCACTACAAGCGATCTCCTTATAGTGCCTTATACCTACCCTTGTATTTTTTTTCGACCTATGACCTATAAAGAACGAATACACGATGAAAACAGTAACTGAACTGAACTGTCTTTTCTATTCTCGCCTATCTGTTTTCCTCTAGGTATAGGTAGGTGAGTGTTTATTTTGGCTCTATAAAAGTGGTTTGTGCGGTCGGCCACAGACACAGATACCCCGCAGCACAGATATCCGATACCCGATGGCAGCTCTTGCCGCGCGCGGCATAAGGGCGCCAATCGAACAAACAGTGGTATCCTAGCGTGTGGCTGACTGTACAAACAACTAAAAGGACCTCCTTTCAAATACAAATACACGATAACAGGTATTTCTGTAACAACCGATATAATTTCCTTGATCCAAAGCCCGTTGGTACCCGTTAAAGTTGAGTTAATTTTCAATGAATACGCTTTCAGAATAGCCCGGGCCGACCGGAAGTCGGTCGTACGCCATTGCGGGCACCCGCATCCGGCGACGTCACTTCCGACTTACAGTTGGCGGGATAACCTACGAACATCCGGCTTTGTGGGCTTATGTTAACTACCTACAGGCTTTTTGAGACTTAGGTACGCTCTCTATAGCTTGTTATACAGACTGGCTTTATATTTAAGCCTGACAATGTGGTGGCTAAAGAATGCCGTCATTATACGGTTTCGTTTGTTGATATTTCTCTCTCGTGTCGAAAGCGTAGTATACTTTTGTTTCTATAACTTTCGCATATTGACTAACGATTCTTCTCCAAGAATAAGGTCTCCGAATAAAAACCGAAACCAGTCAAAACATTCATATGTTTACAAGTTAACTAAAACTTTGTTTTATACGTAATAGGTTCTTTTCGGTGCTATACATTTTTTTTATGACATCATACCCTGTGAAGTTTGCGTATGACGTAGGTAAGCATTTCAGAGCTGAAGAAGCGAACAGATTTTAATGCCACACAAATCCAATAGGGCGTAAGATTTTGGGTTAGTATCAAATAGTTGAAAACGCAAGTCGTCCTAGTAGAATCTCGTCAGAAAATATTTTTTCAACCCCACCAAAAAAGAGTGCACAGCGGTCACCCTAGTTACCTACACGCTGTCGGTGTTGCACAAATTAGGTATGAGCTATACAATTGTAAAAACCTGCTCAAATAGTTTCACCGTACGGTGCCACAGACAGACACACACACATAGCGGTCAAACTTGGGTGTTATGAGTTTGACCCACACTCTTTTTTGGTGGGGTTGTAAAATATTTTCTGACGAGATGCTACTAGGACGACTTGCGTTTTCGATTATTTGATACTAACCCAAGATTTGTATAGACCTATCGGTTTGACAGCCAGTCCAATCTATTCTACTGGTATTTAGTCGGATAATTTAGGATTAAGTATCCTCGCGCGAAGAGCATGAAGTATTGCAATAAAGTATTGAGTATTTTAAAACTTAAACTTTCTTAAGCACTGCACATTTTTATATCGCGCGGGCGCATCGTCAACGAGCCCGCAGTGAGCGGATGAACGCCAAGACGAACGCGTCGTCCATCCCTCCTCCATGACTAAGACATCCGGACGAAGTCGAAACATGTCGGCTATTCCGACAAAATAAAAGTAAGTGAAACCGTTAAAGCGATATAAAAAAGTATTGAGTATTGCATGCCTCTCATCGAGTAAAAACAATAAGAACAGATAGCTGATAGCCCATTTAGGTAGGTACCTAATCCGAAACCAATCCATCTTCGGGGATTTGACCCAAATCATTTGGGCGCAAAACGAAGCTACAGAGTGCTTAAAGCCATTTTGTGCTCTGAGTGTTCCTTCCTATTACTTGAGCCTTAATTGAAAGGCTGTAGGGGTCCTTTGAATAAAATACTTCTGAATTTCATAAGATAATACGCCTGTTTTTAACCCCCGACCCAAAAAGGGGGGTGATAAGTTTGACCTGTCTGTCTGTGTGTCCGTCTGTGGCACCGTAAACGGGTGAACCGATTTGAATACGGTATTTTTTATTTGAAAGAATTTTTTCTAGCGAGTGTTCTTAGTTATGTTTTATCAATATCGGTTAAGCCGTTTATGAATACTAATTTGAATTGTCTAAAGCACTGCTGCCACTCATTTTTCATTTTTTTTTCGTCTTCGTCTTAGCCAGTAGACCCCCAGTAGGACCTCATAACCGTGAAGGACCCTTATTAAATCATCTAACATTTATCTATTATCGGAGCATGGGACAGGGAGGCATGAAGGACTATTTTTTAACCTGCGTACGACCCTGGCCCCAGCCAAACCCTTTAGTAAATAATAGATGACAAAGTGACTCGCCGTCATTGTATTGGCTCTCTGCGACAAGAAACGTTCGTTTTAACTTTCGCTTAGTATCCACAAAAATTGTTTTCGAGCCCTTGAAAGTACAAGTTCAAAGGTCGGTTTAGAGGGCGGGCGAAGGGCATTTGACTAATAAAGAACCAATTTTTAAAGTAGTGGGCGTTACTCATCATTCTGATACACACGACAGCACGTCAGAGCGTACACTTTTGTTGCAAAGTCGCCCGTAACGTAACCGAGTAGAGTGATAGCGTGTAAGGGTCGACGTGCTGTCTTGTGTACCACCCCATGGGTGGCAATTTAAAATAGATTGCTGGAGAAAGAGATCCATTTGTATAATCTTCATGAAAGCTTTGGGACTTGATGCTTAAATTAAAAGTTAAAGGTTTTTTTTGTTTTTGTTGTATAAAGCTCTCTTACCTTGAAGGTATTAATACTACGTTTTAAGCTGCCGTGCTTTTTTTCAGCGCAAATATCTTGCAAGCTTCTCTGCGCGCGGGCTAATTCACTGTGATTTTGTTTGAAGGTGCATATTTGCATCGTTTAAATTGAGAAAACATTGTGAAAATCAATGAAAACCATATTTTTAAAATACTTTTGTCCCGCCACATCAGCGCTACATTTTATTAATTAAAAAATCAACGGAATCTCGTTGGGGCAAGAAAAATATTTGGGATGTGATCCCTATCACCGGGTGCTAAAAAGCCCGGGTAAAAAGAGATCTTTTGTAACACCTTGTATACGGGAAGTATGGCAAGCCTACCTAGAAGGGGCGGTGACTCACCTGGCTTGCACTGGCTGGCTTGGCACGAGCAGCCGGTCCCGTCGCAGGGAGCGCAGGCGCAGCGCTCCACCGCAGCCGTCCACGGGGGCGGCACGGTCGCGCCTGGTACCTGTGGAGGCAGTCAGATGTTAAACAGGACAGCAGCGACTTCTCCGTACAAATCTATGCCCCGTTTTCCTGGATCATGGCAGTACAGCAATATTTTTTTGTATCGGAACTTACTATCAAATGTCTACTGGCATGTCCCTATGGTTTGATTTTACCTATCTTCCAAATATGCAGGACTTTAAAAGCGGCGACAAAAGACTTCAGGTTTACATTAACTGCTATTGGTTTTGGTGTAAACCTCAGAGCAATAAAAAGTTTGACAATTTGAAAAGCTATGTGCTAAAAGTGAGTCACAGAGACCACCCTAAAAGCTTCAACCACATTCTTGCAGTTTCAGAATACATCCAAAGCCAATATAAAGTTGACGTACCTACCTAACTTCGCTGTCATACCTACTTACTCAGCTCAAACGCTCATGGCAATAACTACTAAATTTAAAATACCCCAGACATTTTAGCTAGCATTAGCATATCTCATAAACGGCTGAACCGATTTTGATAAAACATAATTATCTAAGAACACTCGCTAGAAAACCTGCTTTCAAATAAAAATAACCGCATCCAAATCGGTTCACCCATTTAAGAACTGCTGTTCCACAGACAGACACAAAAATAGACAGCCAGACACACAAACAGACAGACACCAGCGGTCAAACTTATAACACCCCTTTTTTGGTCGGGGGTTAAAAAAAACTCGTTCACCTTTTGCTCCAAGCTCGGCCCCTGCGTGGTCACTCTCAGTTGTTCACCGGCTTCTTTGACCAACTCCTGATCATCCTCATCAGCTATAATGTTCAGGTCCACATTGCTGATGCCATCCTCTAGCAGGCTCTGCAGCCCATCCACTTCCTTGGACCGCTCTCCACTGAGCGTTATGTTCTCTTCGTTAGATATCACTTGCTGTAAAGGCGCGGTAGTGGCTGGTTTCTGCTCCTGGATATGTTCTTTTGGTTTGGGACTAATTAGTAGTTGACTTAGTCTACTGGACGGTGCCACTTCGAGCTCCGCTGAGAAGGAGACGTCTTTCTGGTAGAGGACGTCCTCCTCCACGTCGGTTGGCGACTCTGATGGCTTTGTTGCGTTTAATTCTGCGAAAGAGGATTTGAGGTCAATATACGCAACTCTTAACATGAGCATGGCTATCTACAACGTGTTACAAAAGATACTAACTCTTTTTACAGGGTGTAACCTGCTGGTCAACATAATGACAAATCTGCAAAAAAAAGTTGAAAAAAACAACTTTTTTTTTATAACCTCAAAGTTGTTAAATTTTCAAAACTTTTTTGTTTATGGATTTAGCTTCAATTAAAAAATATGGTTGTTTGCTTAGCTGTATTTTAATAGCTTCAGGCTGTTAAAACATAGTGAAAGTCTATGGAAACAGTATTTTAAAAATACTTTTCTCCCGTCACAGCGCTTACATTTTAATTATTTAAAAATCAACGGAACCTCATAGAGCTAAAAAAATATTTTGGTTGTGATCCCTATCATGACCCTGTAAAAAGGGAGTTGTATCCACCGATCCCGGGATCAGATGGATGTCTCCACGGATCCCGCCGAGTTGTCTCCACGGATCCCGGGATCAGTGGAAACATCAAAATTAAGTTAATGTTTGTATCCTGTGATCCCGGGATCGGTGGAGACAACAAAATAAAAATATTTTTGTGGAAACTGATCACGCTGTACAGAAAGAAAAAAATATCACGTCTGGACAAATTTTCTTCCACAAGTTTTTTCCGGAGTTTTGCAAGAAATGATATTTGATGGAAAAGTACACACGACAGCACGTCGGGACATACACTTTGATTGTAAAGTCGCCCGTAACGTAACCGATACTAAGTCTACATAAAGTCGTATGTGCCTTAGGCTCAATGCCTCAGGGTTCACAGGTTGCCTTGCTTTGCCAATAATGGTGCCGAACTGCACACCGAGTCCGACCTACTCAGCGGCGCGGCGACCTACGGCGCGCGCCGTGCGCGTGCTGGACGCGGGTGAGGCGGTCGCCGAAAATGACAGCTGAACCTTCTTCTTTTGTTTTTTTGCTGAACCTTCTTTTGTTTTTTTCTTATCTTTCCAAGATAAAGAAATACATCGAACCAATAGTTATTTTGTTATACAAGAATGCAAAATTATTGTTTGCGGCGAGTGCTTGTGTTGAATACCGAGCTAGTAAAGGTTTCCAAAATTGACCCACGAGCGTAGCGTGCGTGGTTCCAAAAAAGAAATCTGTACGTAGCGAGGTATTCAGAAGTATGAGACGCAAATAATATTGCATTCGTGCGAAACACAAAACTTTTCATCTCACAGAAGCGAGGAAATGATTTTGTTAGCCATGCGAGACAAATAATAGACATAGGTACCTACATAGAGGTTAGTGAAGTGAGTTTCCTTCTTCTTTGCTTCTTCACAAAGGAGTATGTGGCGTTGCCTAGCAACGTGTTGTTGTTTACAAATCGTGTCTTCTTGAAGTGTCATAAAATCAACAACCCGTTGCTAGGCAACGCTACAAGTTGAAGGAGTTCCTTATATTTCTTTTTATTAGGGCGTTGACTTCAAATTTCAAAGCGCACAAAAATGCAAAATGGTTTAAAAAAGGATTTTCTACGATCGCATGTTTAATTAAAGTAACAGCGTACTTTCCGAGCATGGGAGATGAAAAATATATTTCTCGTGACAGATGGATATCATGCGTGCCACATGAGTTAGAAAATAACACTATCACTGTTGGACGCTACCTCGAAAAATTTTGAAAATAAGTAAGTAGTTAGATTATGTACACACGACAGCACGCCGACGCTTACATGCTAGCACTCTATTCGGTTACGTTAGGGGCGACTTTACAACAAAAGTGTACAGCCTGACGTGTTGTCGTGTGTACACGATCTGGAAGAAGTTTTGTTTTAATTTTAATTTTGTATGTAATTTTTATTCGCCTACCTAAACCTGTCTTCGATTCCCATGGTCGACACTTAATTTTTATATTAAGTTGTAAAGTACAAGGCCTACCTACATAAAGACGTAGGTGCCTACACTGCTCACATCATACGAATGAATGATGTGAAATGTAAGAGACTTAAACGCCTATGACTTTATGCAAGCCTAATACTTTTCCATCAAATATATTATTTTCTTTCAAAACTCGGGAAAAAACTCGCGGAAGAAAATTAGTTCATCCGTGATTTTTTTTTCTTTCTGTACAGCGTGATCAGTTTCCACAATAATATTTTTATTTGGTTGTCTCCACCGATCCCGGGATCACAGGATACAAACATTAACTTAATTTTGATGTTTCCACTGATCCCGGGATCGGTGGAGACAACTCGGCGTGATCCGTGGAGACATCCATCTGATCCCGGGATCGGTGGATACAACTCCGTAAAAAGAGTTACCATCTTTTGTAACACCTTGTATATCTACGTATATCTATCTTTTGTTTTAAATTAAAATAAAACAAATATTTAAGGGGCGCGTTGAGTGCTGAGCGTGTGAGGCATTATACCCTCGACGCAAAACCCCTCAACCCGCATTGGCTCGAACTCTCTCTCTGAGCTAGTGCTAGTGGGCAGCAGCTAGTGGGACATGTACAATTGTACAGGCTACATCTTACTTTTTTTTAAGGGGGGCTCCCATACAACAGATATGATTTTATTGCTGTTTTTATAGATAATGGTACGGAACCAGTCGTGCGCGAGTCCGACTCGCACTTGGCCGGTTTTTTTAATATTTTTGTTGTTATAGCGGCAACAGAAATACATCATCTGTGAAATTTTCAACTGTCTAACTATTGCGGTTCTTGAGATACAGCCTGGTGAAAGACGGACAGACAGGCGGACGGACAGCTGAGAATACCTATAATACTTTAGAATATAATAGTTTATTTGTGAAACATAGGTGATACAGAAACTAGATGGTCATACATAAATTGAGCTCTATATTTTGCCAAAAGGCGTACAAATTTTTGTAGTTTTTGTCCCTATTAACTTGTCTCCGTGTATACAGGGTGTTAAAAGACCGCCAACAAAGCGGGAAACCACGGATTGTCCTCATCATAAGGAACATTTTTGCCCAAGGAACTATGCCTGGGAAATCAACGGTTTCCGAGATAATGAGGTTCAAAGTCGGACTTTTTAAAACTTTTTTTTGCAGATATGTATTCAGTATCTAGTTCTTAACATACCTTCTCAAGAAGCCATATCAAAATTATGAATATTTCTTACAAAAAACGACGTTAAAATTGCAACCCGCAATGTATTCTATACATCGGCACTTCAAGCTAAAGTAGCATAAACTTATACCTACGCTTGCCCAATATGATTTCTGAGCGTTACACGTCCATTGCGTGATAAAATATTTTTCAAAATTATAACCTAAAAAACCAAAATCATTTCCCGGCAATAATTTATCGAAAAAGTACTTTGTTTCGGTGTCTAGTATGCGTGGCTTTCGGGTCTGTTGGCGGTCTTTTAACACCCTGTAGAGTTTTAGTAATAGGGTCTCGTTTGGCACCCTACGGTTACGGAACTCTAAAAATGAGTTGAAAGTTAAAATGTTTGATTCGAGGTAAACGGAGCAAAATTTTCAAAAGTCTCTTAAAAAAACAAAATGGATGTTTTAAAAACTTTTCAGGCCATTTTCAACCGAAATTGGCTTCCAAAAGTAGTCAGGTAGAAAAATTCAACAAAATGCAAATGTAGATTGGCAACAGACTATAAACAAAGCGCCTAGCATACACTGCGCAAGCCCATTAGGGTTCGTTGGTGCAAATTGCATCAGTGCAAAGTGTAAAATTGTCAAAGGCAGCGTTCATTCGATAAAAACCAGTCGCTACTTCATAGGACAGGATTACAAGATCGACTTCAAACGACTGGCTCTAAGGATATGTGCACACTGAGTCGAAAAAACCCTAAGGCCTTTAGCAAAAAAAGCATCCAAAAAGAAGATATGTTTTTTTCATTGGCGGCGCTAGTGGACGGGTTCCAGGGCCTCTTAACACAATAGCGTCTGAGTGGTAATTTCACCCATCTAGTGTGAATTGAGGCGCTTGACTGTCCATTAATAATTTGCAACAGAACATGAAACATTTCCTATTTGCCCTTATTTTACTAATCTTTACCGGTTAGTATAGCACACGTCAAGCTACGTTTGTGAGTATCTCTTTATGTTATTGGAAACCAATTTCTTGTTGAACTGGACTACCGTGCAGCCCGCCTAGCCCCCTCCTTGTTAGCTCCGGCATCGAGGACCCTTTGGCATTGCAACGTCAATGCAACGTTACAATTAGTGCTGGCACGTCCCAGGATAAAGAAATGCGTTCGGTTTTGAAATAGACATGTGTAGGTAATGCTCGTAATATTTCAAAAGACATATTACACCACGGTGTCATGAAATATTACCCATTACACGAGAGAATAAAGCATGGCACAAACCATTTCATTACATCAGATGACATGAAATATGACATCATGGTATTTACCATGATGTCATGTTTCGTGGTATTTAGGTACCATGATGTCATGTTTCATTGTATTTACCATGATGTGATGTTTCATGTCAATGCAATTAAACATGACATCATGGTATTTCAGGCTTCGAAACCATCCCAATCCCATCCCATCTGTTTATTGTGTCGGTTACAACTTAGATCTCTCTCTCTGAGAGAAGGCCTTTGCCCAGCTAGTGGGACATGTACAATTGTACAGGCTACATCTTACTTACTTTTTTACAACTTAGATCGATGGTGACAGCATTCCTGAGGGCTTATTCTTGGGAAGCTCGCATTCGACACAATATCTCGAAGGAAAAAATCCCATTTTGAGACAAATCATATTATTATCTCCTATTCTCACAAAGTCATCCTCACGGAATCATATCTGATAAGAGCTTCGGAGATGGACAGCAACAAATCACTTAGCAGCAAATAAATCGGAATCAGTGCAGTAGCTTAATAACGGTGTACCTACCGCAAACTAAAGTTATAGGTACACACGAGAGCACGTCAGAGTGTACACTTTTCTTGTAAAGTAGCCCGTAACGTAACCGAGTAGAGTGCTAGCGTATAAGCGTCGACGTGCTGTCTTGTGTACATGCTTGCCTCCGATCGCTCGTGAGCGTGACGAAATATTTCCAACCACTAGGCTACCACCACTCTTGCCAGTAAAGAAGTAAGTTTAGCCTAATCTATAGCCTATACGCTCAAGACGAAAAAATTAATAAAAATTTCGCCACACAATTATTTGTTACTTCTAAAAATTATTGACAGGGGCAACACTAGTTACAATTCTTTCCTTTGAAATCCATTCGCCTCCCGATGCGTAGCGTGCGAGCTGGTTATGTGCAGTTGTGGTTATCTTTCGCGTTGTGTCTCTTTGTAGCGGGTAGTTCTATTTGTTGAATAAAGGTATAGCTATTTGTAACCAAAGCACAATGGTGCCTCACCATCTTGTTTAACTCTCTACAACGTGTTACGAAACAGCTCTCTACAGCGCAGCGCTGCAGTGCCTGGGACATTGTTTTTTAGATGGAGTAGGCTTGCCCAGCACGTATACCATCCTGAAAACTTAGTCAGCCTAGCCCACAGAAAAAACTAGTCAAGTGTGGTGGAACCAACCAAGCCGCGGGTTTCCTCACGATGTGTTCCCTCAAAATTGGCGAATATTTGTAAGTACCTATTTGCATTTGTGAATTTGATAGCCTTTCTTTTGGTTTGTTTGTGCTACATACACCTTATGCAACAAACAGACATACCCGTTCCGTTTTCTCCGTTGGGTGCGGAACCCTAAAAACACCACCCGTACCTAGATACATATTTACATTCAATTAGAACCACGCCGCGGGGCAGCCGGACAATAATAATTATTAGTGGGTAATCAAGCGTGCCATCCGGATTACGGCCGCGTGTTTTGATTAATTATTACGGACGAGGATTTCGCCGATATTTTTCGGGTATAGGACTAGAAAAAGACCATGAATCAGTGAATGAAACCTGTAAAATGTTTGGTGTCAAGTCGAGGGAATTAGTTCAAAAATCATTAGTTCTGTGCGGTTGATTTTCGATTCAGGGCAATTTCATAATGTGCTACGTACTAAATAGGACATGCCTTCGCGTTCCTACGGAGTTGTGCCCGCTAAGTACTGTAATACTTAAAGTTCACATTACAATCTTTGGTAGAATCCCTAACTGACACCCTTACTGCATTTGTTGGCTCTTGACTGCGCAGAAGTCAAATTTTGGAGTGAATCTCCAGTTTTGCTCCAGTTTGGACACTAGCACTTACTACAGTCCGTGGTACAATGACTCACCTAGACACTCGTACCCGTCGACGTGTAGCGCGTAGCCGGCCGTGCAGCCGCACTCGAACGTGCCGTCGTGTAGCTCCAGGCACAGCTGGGCACATGGACTCGCCGCGCCGCAGCGACCTGTAAAAGAAGAGGAGAGGTTGTAAAACAAAGGAGAGGTATAGTGTAGTTGTAGTTGTGTGGATATTGTAGTTTTGTAAACGGATTTACCGCATCCGAAACACCACGTTGCGCTCAAAAACCAAAATCGCCGACGTTGGAGATGTGATGCTGGCCACATAAGCCGCATGGGTGAAGACAGATGGGCGAAAATCGCCACCAACTGGTTGCCTCACACTGGACACTTGGATCTCATCTTTCAAATATATGCAGCGTTTAATCGTCGATTACGAAACGCTGAAACAAACTCTAACATGGCCCTCGATTTCACGCCGTGAGTGAGGCTACTTAGCTTTCGCGCATCGTGAATACGAACGTAGGTACATGGCGCGAAACTCATCGACTCTGACTCGCGTTGACGCCGTTTCTAGAGTCTTTCTTTACGGTGGCGTGAGTGTGGAGGCGACTTGACGTTCATCAAGAGAGGTCTGACGCAAAAAGATTGACGTTATACTTTGGCTGATTTCTTTTGGCGCAAATTATTACGGCGGAGAGGCTCTGATGCAAACCGAGACGACAGCAAGTGTATTTTCCCAGTAATTAAGTTAACTTGTCAATCAAAGAGCCAAACAACAGCACGGACCATCCCGAACAAGATGACGCAGCGAAATAACGGAAAAACAATCGTCTAACAAGCACAATGGAATTTGGACTTTTGCGCCGTTAGGGTGCTGTCATACCGAACAACGCACTTGCTTTTCATAATGAGCCGTTTTCTGCACAAATTCACAAAGCATTTCATAGATGGCGCCTACAGGCGTGGCCATAGAAGATCCGGAATACGGCTGCAATGTCAAAATTATTCTGTGCTAAGCTAAATTTGACAGCCATATTCCGGTTCTTCTATGCCCACGCCTGTAAACGTCATCTATTAACTGCTTTGAATTTGTTCTTTGAAAACGGCTCATGCACAAATATTTTTATTTGGCGTCTTGTGCAAAAACCTTGACAAACGATGATACAGGTCCACCATTCTTCTCATATAAAAGGTAAGTTCAAAGGTTTTTTTTTCTTCTCATAATACACGGTGTTACAAAACATGCTAACTATTTTTACCGGTTGTAACCTACTGGCCAACTGGATTAAATTATTTAATAACTTTTTTCGTTTTTGGTATTAGCTGAAAAAATATGTTAGTGTGTGTGTAGATGCATTTTCTTAGCTTTTAGTTGTTAAAACATTGTAAAACTTAATGAAAACAATATTAAAAAAATACTTTTCTAACGCCACAGCGTTCACATTTTATTATTTTTAAAATCAACGATATGTCATAGAGCAAAAAAAAATTTGGTTGTGATCCCTATCACCGGGTGCTATTAAAAGAGTTAGGATCTTTTGTATCACCTTGTGTAAATCATCTCGTTACGTAGATGCAGACGCCGTAAGAATGGTCAAGTGTATCAGCACCTTTACAAAGTGTGAGCTCAACAAATTCGGTAACAAATGCGGACCTCTGTCAGTTTATGTGACGGCCCATTAGTGGGTCCGTACGTCAGCGTTTCGGCTAATAGTTGGCTAAAATATAAAGTTTTATTTATTTTAATGATATGAGGTAGTCGCCAGTCGGTGTCAGACAGGTGTCAGAGTTTTTCGGCAGCCCAAGTTAACTTGTCAATCAAAGGTATTTTTATGTTAGTTTTACGGTTTCACTTACTTTTATTATTTGTCGGAATAGCCGAAATGTTTCGACCTCGTCCACAATGTGCAGTGCTTACGAAAGTTTAAGTTATAAAAGGGTATGTATTGCCTCAAACAAGAAAAATTATACATTTTCTGGACAGATTAATTGTCCGTAACTCCAAAACGAACCAATGCGGTTTTCTTCAATCTGGTTTTCCAGTATTTTTTCAATAACTGTACCGCATTCACGAGAAAATTTGTAATTCAGTCATTATAGTGTGTAGCCATTTTGAATTTCAGGCATTTTGGGATTAAGGCAAATGGAGATGTACACAAACTGAAATTAAGTCATTACGAATTTCAGGCATTATGGGACAAAGGCAAATTGAAATTCAGGCACAATGACTGCAAGGCGTTTTAACATTCGGTCGTTACGGACCAGAGGGGAAAAATCTAAATTAAATAAACTTAAGAATAATGAGATCGGTTGAGTAAGTCAAAAGGAGGTGTCTCAGCTTTTGCTGCCCCAGGACCTCGTTGTGACCACGGGGAGCCCTGGTTTTCAGACACCCCCTTTCAAGTCGAAGTCCCTTTTACGAAAGCTTCCAAGTTAGAAAAACTGTTTTCATTGCTCGCCTATAACTGCCTTTACATAAGGGCAGTTTAAAGACAATTTATTATACAGTATTACTTTTAATGACTTAACACACATATTTATATTTGAAACGGGTCGAATCGCAGCTGTAACGTGGCCGAAACGTCGGGATATAGACGGACGTAAGATTTCCTGTGAAAAATCCAACTTCAGCGTCAAAAGTGGTTCATCAAAAAATATATCCAGTTTTAGGGCGGCATTAATAGTCGTCATCTCAAGCTCGATCTCAAGTAAGGTGAACTCAGAAAACAAAATCAATGACTTGAGACCTTGGCTAATGTCAATGTCAAGCTCAAGCTAGTGTCTGACATTAGCCAAGGCTTGACATTAGCATTTTTGTTTTCTGTGATCACCTACTTGAGCTGACGACTATTAATGCACCCTAAGCAGAAAACGGGCAATACGGGCATCTTTCACACGACTGCCTCTGAGCGATTGGCATCGCAAACGAACCAACGATGCCTGGTGAACCAATTAGCCTCACTAGAACGACAAAGGGGAGAGAACTCTAGGCGTGATCGTGTGCCTAACGTGTTAATACGTCGGGTTATTTTATTATAACGCCATCCGTCCCTGGGCCGGCCTCGCCTGATCGGGCTCACTTTGATCCGGTGAGTGTTTGATATGGACTGGATAACAATATAACAGGTAGACTTCATACTAGTGCGCGAGTGAACGGGGCTTCAAGTTTGTAAAGAAGTAGTTTTTGGATACGATTAAAAGTGTTGTAAAGTCCGTTCGCTATCATAGTGTCACTTTGATATTTGCCGCCTTGGCGCGCGGCGGCTTTATTGGTCAGTGTTAAAGACAGTTTCAATTTTGCAAAGTACTGAATCCGCGTCAGGCTGTTTCTTTGTTTTCTGTTCTAACTAAAACATCTAAATAATTAGGCAAAAGTGAAAAAAATCTCTGTTTTCTTGGACTGACGTTTTTAAGAGTGGATTTCACCTTGCAGATAACAAACGTCAATCCCATGCGTTCGAAACACGAGACACGGCGTTTAAAATCGCGATCACGAAACTGTGAAACTTACGTGCTATGTTTCATACAACCGGTTCGAAGTTAACCATCTGTTAGTATTTTTTTGTTGGAAACGAGCTAGTAGTGGTTTATAGAGTTTTATAATCAAGTGGTTAGGAGGTTAAAGCTGGAGCTTTTAACTTGCACGGTGTGCTTTAACAACTCAGATACTTCGGTTAAGACAAAAAACAATATTTTAAAAATATAGTTGAGGAGCAAACTTGGTCGTTTTAAAAACTTTAATTAAGTACTTAATGGGATTAAATAAACGAAGCAAAGTGCATTATTATAATTTTTATTTCTAATGTGCTTGAGGAAAAGATTAGTAATGTTATTTTAAAATCAGTACAGTTTTAGACGCAACGACAAATATGACCTTCTGAAACTGATTCTGCAAGGGAAAATACAGGGTCGCCGAAGACCTGGCCGCCCAAAAACATCATGGCTGCAAAATCTCGCAGAATGGTTCAACACAAGCCACACACAACTCTTCCGAGCCGCAACACCACGGGCCAAAGTGGCCGTAATGATAGCCGACCTCCGATAGAAGATGGCACCAAAAGAAGAAGAAGACAGTTTTAGAGAATCTTCAAGAGAAGAAAATCCCAACTGCGGCCCAACTGGCAATCCACTGAAAATCCCCGAAACTTCACAGTCTGCGTGGCAAGTTGACATATATAATCTTCGTAAGTAACTAAATGTTGTATGAACATATTTTGATCTCTAGTCCCATCTGATGGTCTTTTTAGTAGGAGGTCAGACTATCAAACACGGGGTTCGAGTTCGATCCTCTGTTACCTTAATAAAATCTGAGCTCTAGGGGCAATGCCAGCACCACTTTCCAAAATTAGTCAATCAATTTAAATCAAGGCTCTGAAGTGAAGTTGTTACGAAGTGATTGATTATTCTCCTGAACAGATTGAACGTGTGAAGTTAGATATAAAGTTTTTTTTATTTGCAAATAGTAGGGCATTGGAAGATTAGGATAATTTTAGTTATACCCATTTTAATTTCAATAATTTCTAAAAGCCTGAAGTTATGTCAAATGCCAAACACATTTTTTTTGGCAGCAGCTAACACGCAAAATATGCAGAAAATTACCAAAAGCCGAATTTCATGTTCCGAAACATAGATAAAACTCTCCTCGAAAACCGAGGGCGTCTCTTAGGCCGGCCACATACAGACGGAATTCCGGACGGAAAAAAATCAAATCGGGATACCGAACGCAGTGACTGCATACAAGTCTATATGAACCTACCACACACATACGGTTTTTTCCGTCCGGAATTTTCATAGCTTTGTATGCAGTTGCTACGTTCGGGATCCCCATAGGTTTTTCCGTTACGGAAAAATTCCGTCTGTATGTGGCTGGCCTTAAGGCCCAGTAGAAGATATGATTTTTAATTTCACTGGCGGCGCTTGTTGTGCTTACATTTTGCCTTAAACGTTTATTTTCCCAAACAATTTGCTTTCGGTACGGTATTCCGTCCGGAATTTTCATAGATTTTTATGCAGTTGCTGCGTTCGGAATCCCCATTCGTTTTTCCGTTACGGAAAAATTTCGTCTGTATGTGGCCGGCCTTAAACGTTTATTTTCCCAAACAATTTGCTTTCCCGACGCTAGAGCGGCCGATATTTCAGTTTAGACAGAGAATAATTATTGCCCAACAAATAACAATACGCACGCACTCAGGGCGGGCGGGCTCATTTATAATTTCGTTATACTTAAGTACAGTGAAGGAAAACTTCGTGAACAAATAACAATAGATAGATAGAGAACAATTTATTGAACACCGGAAAAATAATGTTTTCAAGAATGTTCTTAACCTAAAAGTACAGATAGCGGTCTTATCGCTAAAAGCGATTTCAATACAATACAATAGTGGCGAAGGCTGGCCGAGCAACGTCCAAATATATACAGGGTGTTTCAAAAAGGTTGACGATGTTGGTGAGCGAATCGCGAGTCTCAAGTGGAAATGGGCAGGACACCTGGCGAGGCGGGAGGATGGCCGATGGACAAGGGCAGTGACAGAGTGGAGGCCCAGAGTAGGACGGCGGTCGGTGGGAAGACCAGCAGCTCGTTGGTCGGACGACATCGTTGTGTCAGCGGAGGGGCCATGGATGCGGATGGCGAGGGACCGTGAGCCGTGGCGCGAGGGGAAAAAACCTATACCCAACAGTGGGAAAAGGTGGGCTGATGATGGTGATGATGTAGACAAAAGAACCCTAAAAATACCCAAGGCCTCAGGTAAGAAACCATTAGCATTCTCGCAAGCAAAATAATTACTTAATTGCAAGGAAATTACTAATTTCCAGCGTAGTCATTGTCGCGTAGAACGGCGTTCATTAGTGCTATGTCGTAGAGGCTTCTACGAGGCTACGTCGTAGCGTTGCCGTAGCGACCGACATTGCATATTTTGCCTCGAAATAGATTTTGATTTAGATAGAATTTTGAATGCCAGGTTACACTCGTATCAAGAATGAAAATGAATGAAAATTAAAATAAAAAATGATTTAATTACACTAGTAAATAATATTTAAGAAAAGGCCAGAATATTATTTATTTTCCACCACAAAAATACGTATAGGTACAAGGAACAACAATTATTAAATATTTAAGGCACATGGTAGTGGCGGCGTTATTACTAATATCACTAGGTAGGTATCACTAATATACTAATATCAATACCTATTTACACAAAAGACCTAGTTGTATGTATGTATGCCAAATGTATGGCCGATATTTTTCTGGCCATGTTTTTATTGACTTCATAGTAAAAGTTGCTTGTATTTTGCATCTATACATCAGTAGAAAGACGTCTCTAAGGGTGGTGTTAATAGTCGTCTGGGATCACCTACTTGAGCTCGATCTCAAGTAGGTGAACTCAGAAAAGTCAAATGCTAATGTCAAGCCTTGGCTAATGCCAAACTTGAGTAGCTGTCAGCATATTAATAGACACTATCTTGAGATTGACATTGACATTAGCGAAGGCTTGACATTAGCATTTGACTTTTCTGTGACTTGAGCTCGATCTTGAGTCATCGACTATTATGTCACCCTTATTTTGCTAACGACTGAAAAGTCACCCTGTTTATCATCTGTTACAGGATGGCGGGCGTCTTGTGCCGGAACCTTGTGTCTTGTAAAAACTTTTTCCCGATCCCTTTACCAATCAAAGACAAAGCCATAAATTCAATAAACAGAGAATCAGTATCAGAATATTTTTTTAAAATTCAATATGTCATAAATAAATTATTTACATTGAACGTCAAAATATTGGCTAAATTAAAAAAAAAGTATATAAATCTGATACCTACTTATTACTATCTAATACTAAGTATCTTGCTACTCTGTTTTCTCCAGCTTCACTAGCTCTGATCGTTCTTGGAGATGAAGAGAAGACGAGAAAAATCTAAATAAATCACGGCTACCCAAACATATCGAATTCCACCTCCGACTCGAGGAAATAACAACTAAAACGCATATGGAATAGTGTATATTTTCCATGGCAACACGCTGCAGCATCAATTTGTGGTAGGCAACTAATAAATACCGCTTAATTCTACCCCCTGTCAGGTAGTGTTAGGTGGTGGTGTGACGAACGGCACAAATCAACATTGCGAACAGAAGGTAGAGACTTTATTTAGCAAAATAAAATCACATATAGCACGTTTGGTTGCTACGCCACCAGTGTCACGAGAGATGATCAATACTGGGTCCTGAGTCTATAACACAATGGTGCCGAAATGGGCTCCCAATTGATGGCTTCAATTACGATTTATTAATGCTGTCTGTCCTTTTAATGTTTTGTAATTCAGCAAAGATAATTCTGATTGTAATTCTAGAGGATTAGTTCGCTGATTGTAGGAGAAAGCGAGGAACCCAGGTTTTATCCTTCTACTGGGACGCCATCTACACGCCATTGCGTTACAGATTTAAACCCCTGTTTATGAGCGATTAGCGCTTTGAAATGCGCTCTATTCATAGAGCTTTAATTGGTTTGCAGCAGTTTTTCACGTTTATAGACAGAAATGTTTACTTGGTATAATCGGCCACACGCTGGGATACCCTTTTTGGTTCGATTGACGCCCTTATGCCGCGCGCAGTAAGAGATGCCATGGGGTATCTGTGACTGTGGCCGACAGTACAAAGTGGACTCTCTGGATGTTCTTTCATTCTACAGGCCCCATAACTTACGGAGCTTTCGTTTGAATACCTACCTAAATTATCGTCTTCACCGAAATCGATCTTATTGCTTATGCAGCAAGGCCACGAGCCTACTGGATTTATTGCTGAAGGATGTTACAAAAAAAATTGTAACATAGGTATAAAGGTTCCACAGACTCTAAAATCACATAAACATCATTAAACAGGGCCTCACAAATCTGTATACTACAGTGTGTTACAAAACATCCTAACTCTTTTTACAGGGTGTAACCTACTGGTCAACAGGATGTCAATTCTGTAAAAAAAAAGTTGAAAAAAACAATTTTTATTTACCTAATAAATAACCTCAAAATTGAAAATAAACAAAAATTTTAAAATACCGTATCACTGGTGAAACTGTACAGTAGGCCACATGCTAGGATACACATTTTTGTTCGATTGGCGCCCTTATGCCGCGCGCGGTAAGAGCGGGGTATATGTGACTGTGGCCGACCGTACACTGTTATTAAGTTACTATACTGATTCCGAGCGATCTGCTGCTGTTCGTTGAGGAGTTCCGTTCTCCATCTCCGAAGTTCTTCATCAGATCGTCACAAATGTTTTATGGGACGGGAAGTACCCATACCCTTTCAAACAAAAAAAATACATCATCAAAATCGGTTGACTTAAAAAACAGTTCTAAGGTACCTATCGAACATAAAAAAACATACAGGTCGAATTCGGTACGCAAAGTTTTTTGTTCGAAAGTCCGTTATTGGCTTAATCTTATCTTTAGACAATATTGAGAAACTAATTTCAATATTTTTTATTTTGGTTCAGTAGTTTGGATTTTACAACATTTCAAAGATACGGTTTTATGACGTCACGCGACGGTCTGCATACTGTTGGCGGTCATAGGAACAAAACATTTTAGCGCATAAAAACAAAACTACTGGACCAAAATAAAAAATATTTAAATTAGTTTCTCAATATTGTCTAAAGATAAGTTTAAGCCAATAACGGACTTTCGAACAAAAAACTTTGCTTACCCAAATCCTTATTTTTTGAAGTCGGTAAAAATAGAAGTATATAAACCAAAACGCGATGCTTATCCATAAAATAGACTCATACTTAATTATTAATCGTATTCGGAGGCCATCGGTTTATCAGAATCAGAATCAATTGTTTTTATTCAATATGCTATAAATAAATTATTTACATTGAACGTCAAATTATGCATATTACCAACAATGGGTGTACATATTATAAGCCGTGCCAATAGAGAAACGATATGAAAATGGCGGCGGGTACCTATGGTAAGGTCTGAAAAAGAGGTTACGAAAATACGATTTCGGTTCATACCTAAAACTTCCTTAAATTTTTGGTTAGGAAATATTGTTTTACGATGCTTTCTTTATTGATTAGGTAATTGTTCTACGTTGGGTTTGTGATTAAACAACAATCTTTATGAAAATAAGATCAAAAATATAAAAACGTAGTAAATAATATAAACCTCAACAAATAACAACACTTAACGTAAACTACAATATTGAAATAACTCGACAAACATTAAAAAATCAATAAGAGGCGAACGTATTTTGGCGTGTTTTATTAGCCAAGCGTAGGTGACTAATCAGGACTGCCTAAAATTACTTTGCTAACGTTACGTGTGAGTATAGACGGAGATATGATTAAAGCGAGAGGGCGCGAGAGTGTCCGCCATTTATATATCGTTTCTTTAATGGCACGGGTTATACCAATGTGTACGGATTGCAAGATACATAATCAAGGCACTTTTACCACGGCCAAATTACTAATTCCCACATAGCCAAGCCATGAGAGGATTTTAGTAGGTGCAGTCGGCCACACGCTAGGATACCCCTTTTTATTCGATTGGCGCCCTTATGCCGCGCGCGGTAAGAGCTGCCATGGGGTATCTGTGACTGTGGCCCACCTTCGTGCGCTCAACAACGGGCTAGTAAAATCTCTCGTATAATGTTTACGATGCCACTAACTACCCCCGGAAGTACCCAGGCGTAATGCGCCGCTTTTATCTGAAGTTGAGATAAACGTTTATTGTGGGATGGCTAGCATTTGCCCGCGGGTCCACCCGCAACCGCATCGGTGTTCAAGCCGTAAAATAAGTCTGCAAGTATTTGGTTGGACAAATATTGAGAGGTTCAACAGTTGGACAAATTATGTGTCTGTCTGTGGCACTGTAGCTCTTAAACGAGTGCACCAATTTGGAAGCGGTTTTTTTACTTGAAAGCCTTTTTTTAGCGAGTGTTCAAATTGTTTTATCGAAATCGGTTCAGCCGTTTTTGAGATAATTAAATGCTCATTTGAAGCTAAAATGTCGGGGGCATTTAATTTCATAGTTATAAAAAAAACTAAGGCCTTTGCATCTACGTAATGAGATGATTTATACAGCGTCCAGTGGCACCTTCACTCACACTATGTAGATGGGTGAAGAGACTACTCGGCGCTGCAGTGCCTGGGACATTGTTCTATAAGTTTTATTCGTAGTTATAAGCTAGTGCTTATGTGGCCCTTACGAAACTTGCCTTTATTATGAGTTCATCAACCTCTCAAGTATGGCGGTACCTATTTTTAACACCCTGTATAACACCCTCTAGAGGCGTTTATTGCAATTAACGTTGGACGTGTTGTCACGCGCCGGCTGTTGTTTCTGACGACAATATTTTCCGGAAAAATATTCGGTGCAATTTTTCCAATAATAGTCCGTCCGCCATGAAAGTGTTGTCAACTTTGGGGTTTCCCCGGTCCAAGTGCAAATGGGATTTTCAGGGGCAGGATTTTTTTTATTCACGGGAGGGAGGGTGAAATAACACATTTTCACTCCCCCTTGCTAATATTTAGGCAAAAATCTGTTGCACTTTGCTCCCTAACATTAATATTTCCATCCTAAAACAAGTTATTTTTACTCATTAAACGAGCGAGCGAAGTTATCCGAGTCTACTGGAACAATCCGGCGTTTGTATGTTTGTGTGTATGTATGTATGTTTGTATGCATGTATGAATGTTCGTTCGACGATAACTTGAGTAAATTTGGTCGGATCGTTATGCAATTTGGTAGGCGGGTAAATGAAATTAAAATAATTTTTAAGTTCAAATATGAGCCAAATCGGTCGAGGGGTTGCTGAGATATGGGGTTGTTAAGTTTATATGGGGTCGCGAGTTCACAGTTCGGGGCGAACCACTAGTTATTTTAATTTTAATAAAATAAAAAATAATACAGCGTTTTTTTTTTCCTTTTCACTTAGGGGATCTTGGGGATTTTTTTGTTGGCAACACTGCCGCCTTGTTACAATAGTGGACACGCGCGTGGGCGACGATACGTGGGTGTGAATCTAGGCACACTAGAGGTGTTGAGTTTCCGTGTGAAAAACATCGTTTGCATAGTTTACTGGACCTAGGTACATCAACAACGTTACAGCAGTGAACTTCCGTTCGCTGCATTACATGATGTGGATTTTTCCAAATGGGTAAGTATCGTCCTGTCTCTGCAGATTTCTCACAAAAGAGCGTGACAAAACGATAGTTAAGTACCTATTTGCTTAGCAAAATTCTCAATTTGAGTTGAGAATTTTACTAAGCAAATAATTACTTACGCATCGCTCTGTCGCACTCTACAGATACCTACAGATACAGGACGATACTTACCCATTTGCTTAGCGAATTTCTCAATTCAGAAACCGGCAGTTGGTCTGTTAATCTGTATTTTCCATTTAAAACACGAATTATATAACTAGTGATTTGCCCCGAATTGAACTCGCGCCCCTATATCTCAGCAACCCCTCGACCGATTTGGCTCATGTTCCAACTTGAAAATTCTCTTTGCCTCATTTACCCGCCTAGGTACCAAATTTCATGACGATCCGACTACATTTTCTCAAGTTATCGTCGAACGAACATTAATACATACATGGATACATACAAACGCCGGATTATTCCACTAGACTCGGAGCCTGGCCACCTTAGGTGTGTAATTAAAAAAGCGTTTCTCAAAGTTTCAGCTTAAACATTTTAAAACCCACAGTTATTTAAGATGAAATACGTCTCACAACTAGCGCCGCCAATGAAAAAAAATCATATCTTTTTTTGGATGCGTTTTTAGCAAAAAACGCTCCTGCGATTTCTCAGCGCGAGGCTTAACTATTTTTAGGACCTAAGGTTTGGATTCCAGATCCTAGAACTTAAGAATGCAATCGATTCTCGCCAAAAGTGGCCACTTTTGGCGAGAATCGATTGCATTCGTAGGAAATCCAATCCTGGAATCCAAACCTTAGGTCCTAAAAATAGTTAAGCCTCGTGTTGAGAAATCGCAGGAGCGTTTTTTGCTAAAAACGCATCCAAAAAAAGGCATGATTTTTTTTCATTGGCGGCGCTAGTTGTGAGACGTATTTCATCTTAAGTTAAGACATTGTGCACTCCAAACAGGAATTATTAGAGACGAAATTTTTACAGTTTTTTTTTTACATCTGTGGTATCAAGTGGAAATGTATGAAATATTTCGCACCACAGATAAAGAATGATGTCAAAAAATCGTCTTTTATTCCTGCTTGTAGTACTTATAGTTATAATAATAATAATAATAAAAAGGCGTAGGGATGTGACGACCCCATCGCCCACCAATGTGACAGCTAGCAGTAGGTGTCACATTGGCGCAGTCAGTCTTCGCAGGGTAGCTTGTGGCGGGCTGTTGGTGAATTAGCGACACCACGAACCCGAGATCCTCGGAGAGTCGATCAGGCCCCTCGTCTTCGGCTTACCTTTACTGGTTGGCCGAAGTGGATTTCAAGAGGGGCCGCAGGACTCTCACCTCTGGCTTGCCTTAGCCGGCCGTCCAGAGTGGGGCGTTAGAGTTATATGCTCGCAGGGTGGAAGTGAAAGATGCATAAGACGCGAGTTGGCACTGTGACTGTGGCTACCACACTACAGTCACTGGGTAGAAAGCGGCGTACACCTCTCGACACCCTGAGCTGCTCACAACGATGTTGCCGCCTTGCTGTCCAGGGCTAGGTCCATAAGCGGCGACATATTTAGGTGGCCCATTTAGTGAGCGGCAAGTCATACGTCTGCCAATGATGAACCCCTTGAGACATTTTCCGTGGCAGACGTCAATAGTAGTCTCAACCCATAACCCGGCACCCAATCCATTTATCCTGACTCTCCCATAGCCCAGATTTTTCTTTTCTGTTATTTTGCAATAGTCCTTGTATCTGACGGAGATTGTCTCTGGGTAGATTCTTGTATTTATCCAGAGATAAGATCCGGCAGATACACCTATCACATTTAGAGTAAATGGTATTTAAAAGGCCTCTGTGCTGTTGGCTTCGGCCCCACGCAAGCCTCAAAGGACCGGGTCCCCATGGACCCGTGAATCTGAAAAGTATACCAACATAATAATAATAATTGTAACTCATTTATGTACGAAGAACAAGGGAAGTTTTTAATGGGTAGGTAAGTCCTGTTTGTAAAACCACGATGGCCCGATATTTTGCCATAGTCCAGACAAAACCGTGCGGCCTGATTAAAAAATAATGACGTCAGGAATTTAAAATGCTGAAAATCGTTGTTAAAACGCCGGCCGCATGAACATAAAGAGTTATCTAGGTACACTAATCTAATTTATGTCACAGGCCATAAACAAGCACCGTAGCGTGCATGTCAAAGCTGGAAAACTAACAAAAAACTATTAAAAAAAACTAAAATCGCGTGCCCCACGCTGTTAGCAAGTTGTTTGTTTCAAGTTCTGTCATTAATTATTTGAACACAAACCACGTTACCGCCTGCACTTAGGATATGATTTCAAGCGACTATGCTAATAAACTTTTTGAATAAAATGCATGCAAATATTTTTTTTGTTACCTACATATTATGTATTTTTTTGTGGTGTTTTATTTACACATTTTGTCATTTGTGTGGCTTTAGACAATTTTAGTGTGCTGTTTTTTTTTCACAAACGTTGGAAAGTGGTTTAGTATCACCAGTTTAACACAACCTCTTAGGCTCTAAAACCACATTAATGTCAGCGTGTTCAATTTGAGAAAGCGTATCAAGCTTTGGCAGTACGATACGTACCTACGAATTGATAAGTCTCTGCCATCTTACCCAATATTACACCCATAAATCAATAATACACCAATCAAATGGTGCGCAGGTGGTTGTCTGTCAATGGAGCGTCAGAAAAATACATCTATGATGATTTGTTGAGAATATTATTGTGTCGAACGTAACAGTCCGTGCCAGGGAATAGGCGTTTTTCCTAGTGTTAAATATCGCTGGAAAGTCTGTCTATTAATCTGTTATCTTCATATAAAATATTTTTGTTCCCTTTGACAGAACCTATTGCAGTGCAATAACTGTCAATTTTGAATATGTTTTTGAACGTTTGTCTTATTCATGCATACTCAAATAATTGCGGGCAATGGCTAGTAATAAATAAAACTTTATCCCACTCATGGAGTCGTCATGACAAGGGTTGACGACACACAATGCTGGCTTAGCACCTTACCTTATGGGATAAGGTTAATTATTTTAGGCCCCACTTGCATAAAACGGAATTGTCACTCGTCATGTTTGGAGTCTGGGACGGCCTAATTTGGTTGGGTGAGTATTACGTTGAATAATGGACGTATAAAGTCCTGTTTACTCAGTAGGTAGGTATGTTTAGAGACACGCTAAGATTCTCCACGTTCATGTCACTGAAGGGCGTCATCAAAACAAACATAAAACCGGATTACTTGCTCGTTAAGTATACTTGAATAAAAAAATATGCTCTATTTGCATCATTCAAGCATTGCAAGGGCATCAGATAGCCTACAGATTCATTCTGTAGGAAATTTGTCACCAATGTAGGTAATACCCTGTTTAAACAGAGCGTAGGTGGACAGACATGACTAACAAAACCTTACAGGATCCGTTCCAAGCCCCAACCCCTACAAACGCTAGAAGTTATCGCTAAGCCTAGCTTAACTCTAATTTGGTGCAAGTCGGCTCACTCACCACGGGCCCGGTCGTCGTTTAATCCCGCCAGGGACGTATCTAGGTGTCGTAAATACTAGTCATATAACTCTTTGTTGTAATATCTCAGCGTCTGAGATAGGTACCTACCCATTTTGCTACCGCTTGCGAAAAGAGCCACCGTGGGGTATCTCAGCGTGTCACTGATCCTAAGTAGGTATCTACGAGTCTACGACCGAATCAATTAAACTTTATTTCAGCCTATGCAATTCTTTTCTAAATTCTGTAACTGCCTTCTTTCTACAAGGAGACTTGAAGACCGTTAGCTAATATTTTTAACCCCTGACCCAAAAAGAGGGGTGTAATAGTAATACCGCTATTTGTGTGTGTGTCTGTGTTTTGGTCTATCTGTGTGTCTGCCTGTGGCACCGTAGCTCTTAAACGGGTGAACCGATTTGGATGCGGTTTCTTTTATTTAAAACCAAGTATTTTGGCGCGTGTTCTATTATGTTCTATTATATATGTTCTATATGTTCTATTATGTTCAGCCGTTTATGAGATATTTAAAGCGAAAATGTCGGGATATTTAATTTTTTTATTTAGTAGTTATCTTTTTCGTTAACCTAACGCATTGGGTGGCGTTAGGTTAAAGAAGAAGATAACTACAATATTAAAAATTTAAATACCCCGACATTTTAGCTTTAAATATCTCATAAATGGCTCGATCCTACGTTAGTCGATCAACTCAATACAAAAAAAAACCACTGCGCAAAAAAATAGGGCTAAACATTTATCTGCTGTTCCAACATAAAAACTACGACAGCTTATCGGCACCGGCATGGTACACACGACAGCACGTCAGAGTACAAGTGGAAATTTTTGTGGTAAAGTCGCCCGTAACGTAACCGAGTAGAGTGCAAGCGTGTAAGGGTCGACGTACTGTCGTGCGTGTGTACGTTGTCTCTTTTTAGCTCACAAACACAACGTGTTAGAAAATATCCTCTTTTTCAGGGTGTAACCTACTAGTCAACAAGATGACATTCCTGTAAAAAAAAAAGTAATTTTATAGTAATTTTTAACTTCAAAGCTGATATGTTTTTCAAAAGTTTTTTGTCCTTTGATTTACCTAGTTCAAATTCAAACATATGATTGTGTGCGTAGGTGCATTTACATAGTTTTTATTTGATTAAACATTGTAAAAATTAATAAAAACCATATTTTTAAAATAATTTAAAATAATTTATTAATTTTATTAACTAACGGAACGGCATGCTGCAAAAAAAAGTAAGAGGTAGGACCTTGTATAATGTAGGTATTACCTTATAATAATATTAGGTATTGCCCATGTAGGTATTAAGGTTATCTCCTAGCTACGACCCTTGTAGTCCCTAAGGCCCGGCTCGCAGCTTTAATCCACATTTAATTATGTCCCCTCCATGTCAATGGGGAGAACAAGTCGCCGAACAAACAGAACATTTTTAATCATCGCTTTGGGTTAACTTTCGGCCGCTTCAGGTGAATCCGGGTTTGTTTCGGGTTTGGGTTTAATGGCTGAGTTGAATGAAATTGAGTATAATATCGATGCTGGGGAAAAGGGATAAGCGACATTATGGTCAAATTATTAGTTAAGGTATGAGGCTATATTCGTTTTTTTCTGCGTAGAATGCACTGGGATTAACTACATTGGTGTTAAGCGACATGCAACTTTACGATAAGATACCTTGAAGCGAATTAATTTGAATTGAGTACCGGAGGTTTCCTATAATTTCATTTTAAAAGCTTTATTAGGTACTTTGATCTGATCGTGATAATGAGACAAAATAATTAATCTCAAAAAATAAAACTAAATCAGCCTTGATTTTTCTTATACTTAGGTAAAAAATTCGGATAATAGATAATTAAATCAAATTAGGTAGATTACAGACAGATTTTACACATAGATTTTCCATTTGCCGATAGCCTGATACCTACCTAATAAACTAGTGAAAGAACATTAATTTGTAAAAAAGATCTTATTACTAATAGCATTTTAATTTATAATTGAGTGTCTCTCCGGGCCAGACGTCGTCCAATTTACTTCACAATACAACTCGCAGACCATTGTCGATTTTTTTATCACGATACCATTTAAAATCCAGCAAGAATAAAACTGAAATCGAGCGCTACAGCAGGTAGATACAGCAAACAAAATATTAAATAATAAAATAGATACAGTCGTGGGAATTATAAACATATGCATAGACTAGACTAAAATAAAACCGTGGGGCACGTCAATTGTCTATAATCGTTGATTAAAATGTTTGTTTTGTAATGTTACACTATAATTAGGCAGTTGACGTGCCCCACGGTTTTATTTTAGTCTAGTCTATGCATATGTTTATAATTCCCACGACTGTATCTATTTTATTATTTTTTGGTTTTTAGTACATTTATCTTAAACATTGCAATGTATGTTTAACATAAAACCGTTTAACTTAAAAGTTTTTTTACCTATTTTTATTTTCTAGTTTTTAGTTTTTATTTCGCATTCTGTTTAATTCATATAGTACATTGTATTATACTGGTTGAGCACTTTCATTTGATACCCATATGGATGGGATCGATAAAACCTACGTTATCCGCTATTTTGTAGCGGCCGCCATCTTGTATTTCAATTTTTTATAGTATAATATTTTATTCTGCTTGTTGAGCCCTTTCATTTGATACCCATATTGATGGGATTGATAAAACCTACGTTATCCGCCATTTTGTAGCGGCCGCCATCTTGGATTTCAATTTTTTATAGTGTATTGTATTCTGCTTGTTGAGCCCTTTCATTTGATACCCATATTGATGGGATTAATAAAACATAAATTATCCGCCATTTTGTAGCGGCGGCCATCTTGAATTTATAATGATAATGAATAAACATAATTGTATTGTCACCAAAATCCAAACTGTATACAAAATTTCAGATTAATCGGTTGACAGGAAGAGGGTGAAATTTGAATTACTAAATTTGACCCAAGAATCTATACAGGGTGGCCCAAACATAGACGTCAAGCGAGAAAATCTAGATAGCTGACACCGAGGGCTACCCGAATCACCCCCATGTATGTTCAGCCATTTTTTGTCGTTTAGAAGTTATGAGGCTTTTAAGGTTTTTTTGAAAAAAAAACCTACCATTGGATTTTATTTTCTAACTTTTTTTTCTTTCGACTTTTCAGAGATATTTTTTATTCTTTAGAATCTCAGATAAATTATCTATCACCAAAAAAATAATGATCAGCTGTGGACTTTTAGAAGATACCGGAATTTTGATCCAAAGTCCAAAAATTTTGTTTTCAAGAAAACATCACTGAAATAGTTAGTATGGGGAAAAAATAAGTAGGGGTCTGAAGGACTTTTAATGGATTTCAAAAACTTTCCCAAAGCCTCATTCTTCAGAATAATACAAAAAATCTGTCACTTTATAGGACTTTTATTCAAGTAATTTGCGATCAAAGTCGAAAAACTGGAGTTGGAAGAAATTTTATTTCAAACGATTTTCATTTATTTTGGTTGATTCGGACAAAACTACCCACCATGAAAATATAATATAATTTTAACCCTTCAAATGCCCAAACCGGGGTTCAAAGTTTGTATGAAATAAAATTTTTTTTTGGTCCGATTTACTTGAAACTTAGTATTTGTATATTAAATAAGAAACAAATAAACACGTGTTTCAGCGTTTTTCAAAATTCTGCCCACTAAAGGGTTAAAAGGGGTTGAAAAGTTTGAAGATTTTTCCTGATTTAGTATCAATGCCAGGCCTAAACCATTAAAGCTACAATTATGAAATTGAAACTGCAGTAGTGTTTTGTAGCAAAACTACCTACCATGAAGAAAAAAATATACTTTTAACCCTTCAAATGCCCAAACCGGGGTTCAAAGTTTGTATGAAAAAAATTTTTTTTTTGGTCCGATATACTTGAAACTTAGTATTTGTATATTAAATAAGAAACAATTAAACACGTGTTTCAGCGTTTTTCAAAATTCTGCCCACTAAAGGGTTAAAAGGGGAAGAAAAGTTTGAAGATTTTTCCTGATTTAGTATCAATGCCAGGCCTAAACCATTAAAGCTACAACTATGAAATTGAAACTGCAGTAGTGTTTTGTGGCAAAACTACCTACCATGAAGAAAAAAATATAATTTTAACCCTTCGAATGCCCAAACCAGGGTTCAAAGTTTGTATGAAATAAAATTTTGTTTTGGTCCGATTTACTTGAAATTAAGTATTAGTATACTAAATCAGAAAAAATCTAACACGTGTTTCAGCGTTTTTCTCATTTCAGCCAATGAAGGGTTAAAATGGGTGTAAACGTTGAAGTTTTTTTCCTGATGTAGTAGCAATGCTGGGCCCAAACCATTGAAGCTACAACTTTGAAATTGAATGTGCAGTTGCATTTTATAGCATTACTACCCACTATCAAGAAAAAAATATAATTTTAACCCTTCAAATGCCCAAACCGGGGTTCAAAGTTTGTATGAAATAAAAAATTTTTTTCGTAAGATTTACTTGAAACTTAGTATTTGTATATTAAATAAGAAACCATTAAACACGTGTTTCAGCGTATTTCAAATTTCTGTCCACAAAAGGGTTAAAAGGGATAGAAAAGTTTGAACATTTTTCCTGATGTAGTTGTGATGTAGTATCAATGCCAGGCCTAAACCATTAAAGTTACAACTATGAAATTGAAACTGCAGTAGTGTTTTGTGGCAAAACTATCATGGAAAAAAGAATATAATTTTAACCCTTCAAATGCCCAAACCGGGGTTCAAAGTTTGTATAAAATAAATTTTTTTTTGGCCCGATTTACTTGAAACTAAGTGGTCGTATACTAAATCAGAAATAATTAAATACGTGTTTCAGCATATTTCTCATTTCAGCGAATGAAGGGTTAAAATGGGTTGAAACGTTGAAGATTTTTCCCTTATATAGTAGCAATGCTGGGTCCAAACCATTTAAGTTACAACTTTGAAATTTGAACTACAGTTGCGTTTTATAGCAAAACTACCAACCATAACTAAAAAAGTAATAATGTTAACCCTTGAAATGCCCTTCTTCTTCTTCTTTGCGTGCCGTCTCCTATCGGAGGTTGGCGATCAGTTTGGCTATCTCGTCCTTCGAAGCCGCCAAACGAAACAATGAGCCGGTGCTCTGCCCGAACCATTCGCGCAGATTTTGGATCCATGATATCCTGGGTCTACCAGGTTTCCTTTTGCCTGGTATCTTGCCTTGTATGATCAGTTGAAGGAGGCTGTATTTGTTGTTATTATTTCTAATTATGTGGCCGAAGTACTCTAGCTTCCTCTTTTGGATGGTCTTCAGGATCTCTACTTTCTTCCTCATTCTCTGCAACACTGTGGTGTTACGGACCTTCTGGGTCCAGGAGATTTTAAGCATCCGCCTGTACACCCACATCTCAAAGGCTTCTAAGCGTTTGGCCATGTTTTTGGTGAGTGTCCAGGCCTCCGCACCGTAGAGAAGTACCGGGAAGACGTAGCACCTTGCTATCCTCGTGCGTAGAGCAATGCTCAGGTTACGGTTGCAGAGGATCTTTTCCATTTTTCGGTAAGCGTTTCGAGCTTGTTCAATTCTGCACTTTATCTCGAGGCTGTGGTCGTCTTTATCATTAACCATAGAACCTAGGTACTTGTACCGGTTAACTCGTTCCAAATTGGTGCCACCGATAGTTATGGAAGAATTTGGTCTGGGTTTTCGACCAACTACCATGTACTTCGTCTTCTTGCAGTTTATATTAATGCCATATAAAGTGCTAGTCTCGCTAACGACGTCAACCAGCTTTTGTAAGCCCTGTAGGGTATCGGCTATTAAGATGGTATCGTCCGCGTATCGAATATTGTTAATTATATGACCATTAACTTTTATTCCCTCGGATATATCTTCTAGAGCCTCTGCAAATATGTACTCTGCATAAACATTGAACAGCAGCGGCGAGAGGATGCAGCCTTGTCGGACTCCCCTAAGTATTTCTACATAGGACGATAGGTGTTCATCAACCCTGACGTTAGCTTCTTGCTTCCAATATAAATTCTTGAGAATTCGAAGGTCTCGACCGTCGATACCAATCGACTCAAGTATTTGAAAGAGTTTTTGGTGTCTTACGCGGTCAAAGGCCTTTTCATAATCAATGAAACATATGTAGAGTTCTCGGTCTACGTCCCAGCATCTCTGCACAAGTACTTGGTACCCGGATAGAGCGTCACGTGTTCCTAGACCAGCTCTAAATCCAAATTGTGTGTTGGATTGTATGGCTTCGCATTTAGGATATAACCTTCCGTGTATGATCTTGAGGAAAATTTTCAGCACGTGGCTCATGAGCGATATGGTTCGATAATCGCTGCATTTCTTCGGGTTTGTAATTTTAGGCAGAGTTATGAACGTTGATTTCAGCCAGTCTCTCGGTATATTACCGGTTTCATAGATGGTGTTGAAGAATTTTGTCAGATAGTCTAAGTTGCACTCATCAATTTCTTGTAATATTTCCACTGGTATTTCATCCGAACCAACGGATTTCCCTCGAATGCCCAAACCAGGGTTAAAAGTTTGTATAAAATACATTTTTTTTTTGTCTGATATACTTGAAACTAAGTATTCGTATGCTAAATCAGAAATAATCAAACACGTGTTTCAGCATTTTTCTCATTTCAGCAAATAAAGGGTTAAAATGGGTGGAAACGTTGAAGATTTTTCCCTGATGTAGTAGCAATGCTGGGCCCAACCCATTTAAGTTACAACTTTGAAAAACTACAGTTGCGTTTTATAGCAAAACTACCAACCATGAAGAAAAAAGTAATAATATTAACTCTAAAACGGCCAAAACTAAATTTGTATGAAATTATCATTTTATTGGGTCAGATTAACTTGAAACTAAGTAGTCGTGTATTAAATCAGAAATAATAATTAAACACATGTTTCATCATCAAAAAGGGTGGAAACATTTTAACAGTTTTCCTGATGTAGTATCAATAACAATGCCGGAACCATTAAAGTTACAACTATTCAAAGAACATTTAACTACAGTTGCATTTTATAGCAAATCTACTAAGCATGAAGAAAACAATAATAATGATACACCTAAAACGGCCAAAAAGGTTCAAAGAATGTTTTTTTTTTTTTGTTGGATTCATTTGATCTTTTCCAATTTGGTCACAACATACACAACATATACACTTCCACGCTGAAACTGCACGACGGATTTGGATGACATTTGGAATAGAGATAGCTTACAAAAATACACACCCATGACTCTATTCATGCTAATTTGATGATGGTGAAAGATGTACCCAGGCAACTTCTTATAAGTCTTCGCGGACGAAGTCGCGGGCGAAAAGCTAGTAAATAATAAAACAAACGGGGTGAGCAAAATAAAACCGTTAAAAAAAAAAAAAGACACCGATTTCTTGGTTTGCTCGTTGGTCCTTTGACGTCAACCACTTAGCAAGGAGTCATTTTCACGGCTGTCAAATTTCACTTTTTTGCCGAACTGTTAATCATAATTTTATTATCATGATTGCAGGCACGTCCCGGTTCTTCGCCTATGAGCAGAGCACCATAATAATATATCAAGTGCTTTGAATTCAGCTTTTGTCAGTCAATTATTGAAAACGGGCAATTGATACTAGACCCCGCTGCTTGCGCTAGGGTACCCTAGTGTGGCGCTTACCGTAACTATAGATAATCTATGTACCTACCTAATATAAAATTTAATAAAAGCCTACGTTTATCACATTACCTACACAGTGGCACAGAATAATAAACAGTAGGTAGGTTCTATTATATTGTCGCTGTGGCCCTGTGGGTAATTATTCTGCTTTATTATTCATGCAATTTCGCAACTTAATGGTTTTATTGTCATAGCTCTGCTACAAAATAATTACCTAAAGCCTACACAGTGATGGCTATATTTGTACCATAAAACACTTTCTGCTCTATCGAGTATCTACCTTCAAGCGTAGCACAACACTGGGTGAGAGCATATCGATGGGTTTATAACTTAATCTATCCCACTCAACGTCAAACAAAAGACTGAGATGCATATAGTTTTATCCCCCATAAGTGCTGCCTAACCCATCATTATGCTACGCTTCCAGCACATAATATAATTAATAATTATGTAGAGTTGATGTGTTCGTCGGCTTTGTGCAGATATAATAGTGGTTTTAAACAAATAAAACATAAGACACCAAACGCAAAATAATCTTCCTTGTAGGATAATGAAAAAAAAACACGTGCATATGAGCTCCAGAGCTGACTGTTAGCAATTTTGAAATCCTTTTCACGCGGGGGACGACGACTTCGCAGTCCCTGGCATTGTGTGGTGTTTTTTCAGTCACAACTGTGTGAGGAATATGGTTCGCTAATAGCTTAGCAGAGTTCCTTGAGACAAAAATAAATATAGGTACGTAGGACACTAAACTTACCAGTAGGTACCTACCTATATAGGTACCTAAGGACTTTCTTAAGTACCTAGTTAGCTATGTTACTGTGCTCAACGCGTCTATTTTATTTTAAAAAATCCTGATACTTCAACCGGCAAACCTGGTTTATTTGCTGGAAAATTTCACTTTTTGAAATTAATTAATTTTAACATTTTTGGGAATATTAATTTGGTGCTTATTTTAGACTTTTAGAGCATAGAAGGGCTGGAAGGCTATACCCTAGTAAAGCCTTAGAAAGTACCTACGTACTTGGCAAACAATCCAACAAATCACACGTAGGTAGAACTTTAGAATTCCCTGTCCCCGAGCAAAAATACGATTCCGTAGGTTAGAGTAACAGAGAAAACCTGAGCAACTCGGAGTAGTAAAGGCTTTCAAAGTGAAATAGAGCAGAAACACAGGCCCGCAACCGGCGCCGTGCTCAAAAGGATTTTCTACCGAGGAAAGAGTTTAAGGTGCCATTACAATGTGAGTAAAAGCGAGCGATTTGGGCCCACTTGTGAACAGATTTCACTTATTACGATGAGGGTACCCCTCTTGCCCCACTAGCGCCGCTAATGAAAGAAAACCTCTTTCATTTTTGTCGTAAATAGTAAAACTGACACGTGTAAAGTTCAGCGTGTTGTCGACTTGTCCACGCAAGCACGATAATCGCAGCGTTGACAAGTGTCAACTTTGCCCTAGGGCCTTAGCCTATAACGGAATGGCGTGACAATGGCGTCCCAGACTCTCAGCAGAAGGAAAAACCGGGATTTCCTCGTTTTTCTCCTACAGCCAGAGAACCAATTCTCTAGAATTAGTATCAGAATATTCCTTGCTGTACTACAAAAACATTAAAAGGACCGACAGCATTAATACATCGTAATTGAAGCCGTCAACTGGGAGCCCATTTTGGCACCATTGCGTTGCAGGCTAAAGCCCCTGTACCTAGGTACTAAAATAGAAGTCAGGTGTCTATGAGTGTGTAGCTACCCTTACCAAAGCGAAGTAGCTTCCCTCTTCCGTTGGTTGCTCGAATAAATTCGGATTGCAACGAATTGAGATTAAAATCGAGGAATCGGAATCGCCAAATGGCTATTTTAATCTTTTAGCGTTTTGAAAATGCTGCTTGTTCAATTGTTCATGAAGTTGAAATTGAGCTATAAAGTTTTATTACGCATATTTAGCGGTTTTGTGTTCTGATGAAGGATGTATTATTGCTTTAATTTAAACTCCCGGAAGGCGAATGGATAGTAAAGTTATGTGACTATGTATTTTATTTTATCACTTCTGAATGACGCCTACTAACTTAGGGAATCGTTTTGCCAGAAATCGAGAGGATATAAACGGCAGTTGGATGGCCAATAAAAGAAAGATACAGGCCACGTAAGGACGTCCCTAAAAATTTATGATAAGCGGGCTATACAGTCCAGTTCGTGTGATTTATACTGTCCTCCTTTTTGTTTCAATCTGTCTAGTCTAGACTACGGCCTAGGAAGGTGGTAGATCAGATAAGTGTGCCCTAACCTTAGGTACCAGTTATATTATTTAATGACCCGTTTTACTTCCACACATTTGGTTTTTTGCTGGCGTGCGCTGCAGCGCGCCTTTTTTTAGGAAGCGCGCGCTGTGCGCTGGATTTACTGTCTCCGCAATGAGCGGTTTTCACGGCTGTCAAATTTAGCTTTTTCTGAAGATATTATTAATCTGTGTAAGTGAAATTTGACAGCCACAGCCCGGTTCTTGTATGGCCAAGGCTATGAGCGCCATCTACCAAGGGCTTTGAATTCAGCTTTTAACTGTCAGTTGAAAACGGGCCATTGTAGACTGCAGCTAAAAGAGAAACACTTACCCTGAAAGGCGGCCTCGACCGCGGTGTCCTGCGTGGGCAGCGCGCCGGCAGCGGGCGCGGCTCGCCAGCACAGCAGCAGCGCCGCCGCGAGGCGGAGCGCGCCCATCGCGCCGCTACGTGCGCCCGCGCGCCCGCATGCGTGCCGGCGGCTCTGGGGACAACAGAGGAAGTGGTTCAAGACCCGTTTTCACTGTCAAAGTCCATTCAGTCGTTCCCTCAATGCTGAGGATCGTGACCATCATCGAAGGTGGCGGAGAGTAGAGTTCTCCGTTGCGCTCTATCACTCGCGATGTGGTGATGAGTTCGTACAGGTGTTTTTGCGTGGCTTTTGTTATAATATCCGTCCATCTAGCGGGTGGTCTGCCTCGAGCTCTCTTTCCCTCCACCATTCCCAACATAATTTGTTTTTCCAGGCTATCAGGTCCTTTACGGGCTGTGTCCGAAGAACATCGAGATACGTCGTTAAGTAGGTAGGTACCTATAATACCTACATAATTATGACAAAAAAAAACATTTCCATCTTACAAGTTTGTACGAAACCCTCGCTCGGTGCGCGAGTCCGATTCGCACTTGGCTTGTTTTTTCACTTTGATGGAATAAAAACCACCAGACAGAAGCTATTTGTAGCAAAGGAACGTAATCAACTTGAAAGTGAAAAAAAAAATCAATGAAAATGAAAAAATCTTACCTAGGGAGGAACTGTATTTTTGTCCACAACGTCTTTTATTGTGCGTCCGCCGCCAGACATCACCCCACTGTTAGCAATAACATTGAAGGCCATTACATGCAGGTAGGGCCCGATCAAACTCAGCTCGCTCGCCTCGTGCAAAAGTTACTTTTTATTTCTCTCCGTACATAGAATTAGGACACCATTAAGTCTATGTCTCCGTACCGTACGTGAGTGAACGCGCTTTGTGCTTGATCTTGATGCGGACATTTTATTACCGACACACTTGCGAAAAGTTGCGACTAAACGTAGTGTTATATTCTCTTTGGTTGCGACCAGGGCCCTTAGCCTGTAATGCAATGGCGGGTCAATGGCGTCCCGGCAGAAGGACAAAACCGGGCTCTCCTCGTTTTTCTCCTACAACCAGAGAACTAATCCTCTAGAATTAGAATCAAAATATTCTTTGCTGTACTACAAAAACACTAAAAGGACAGACAGCGTTAGCAAATCGTAATTGAAGTCGTCACCTGACAGCCCATTTTGGCACCATTGTCTTACAGGCTAAGGGCCCTGCTGTGGTGCATGCAGATGCAGCATTAATTCCAAGGGTTTGAGAATCGCTGGATCTCACTGACGTTTCTTTTTTTCTTATAGAAACTGCGTGCTAAGGAACGTTTTCCACCTAAGAAAACTGACAGCCACTTTCGAAGTTTAAAAAAAATACTGCGTGGAACGGAAAGTCGATGTCATTTTAGTACAATGCAGCCAAATTCGAAAGGCCTCCTCTACGCAGCTGAATAAACTAAGATTGTAAACTTCTTAATTTAAGCGCGTTGTTTATGTTTACAAATTTTGTTTTGTTTTGAAAAGAGACCGAAGGAATTTTATTGTTCTACTCTAAGCTTTTTGTAATCTGTGTGTGTTTTAAGCCGAGCCGGCCGGTTTATTCAATTCAATAGATATTTCAGACGATTCAAGCGATTACATTGTAATTCCTTCTATCTCTGTGAGTGTGACGCTCGCTTTCGGCCCGAAGGAAGAATATTTTCACACAGTTTTACGAGCAAGTAATACATGTTTACTTTCGTGTTCAGTTTTTGTTTGTTCTTGTGTTTTGGCTATGTGGATCCTTTGGACAACGGCCTAGCGCTCCGTCCACCCATGGGATGGATGTCTTGGGGACACTACGAATGCTCTGTAGACTGCGGAAAAACACCCGACCATTGCTTGAAGTAAGTTCCAAACTTTACTTGGTGTCCTGAAAGTTAAGAAAACTCTCTGCATACAATAATAATTCGCTATTGACCCACCGACTGAGGTTTTTTTATCGAGCTGCTCTTATCACGCGCTAACAAATAAAAATTATGAGCTGAAAACGGTAGCTTGGTAGGTACCTATAAAATAAAATTGAAATCTACTAGTACATCATGAACATCAAAACTAGCATTGTCTCGCTTTGATTGTATCCATGACTACATGCTGAGTCACAGTGCTGGTTTGCTTATGGACCGTTTGTACCATCTTCCTAGTATATGGTATCTGAAATAATATTTTCTTTATTTAAACATAAATTAATTTACTCCTCATTGCAGTGAGCAGTTAATCCTGGATGTGGCAGACTCGTTCTTCAACGATGGCTACATGGAAGCGGGTTACGAGTACATCATCATAGACGACTGCTGGTCGGAGATGCACCGCGATGAGATGGGCAGATTGGTGGCAGACAGGAAACGGTTCCCGCGAGGGATGCGGTTCTTGGCTGATTATGTACGTACCATCAGCAAAGGCTTCGCTGGATCACTTTTTGAACCCTTTCCCTTGTACGAGAGAATCGTATCTAGCCTAACCCATTATTTTGCTCACCAATAGGGGCAAAAAGGGTTCTTTCTTTTGAAAAAATTTTTTATGACTTATGAAGAGAGCACACCCTAAAACTACTTGGCGTTGATCAGTGCAACAGGAAGCAAACAGTCACGGGACGAGCATATATCCGAGCTTGAGAAAAAGGCACAACATCGGCCAGAATGGAAAACTGTTTTAAGAGCCCTATGTCCCTGATTTGGGATAACAGGAATTATTGATGATGATGATGATGAAGTTATAAACCATTGTTTCGGTGACCAAAAAATAAAAAATATTGTTGTGCTTGGTGGGCAAAACGAGACAAAGTCCCATAAAAAAATGGTGAAGATCTGATCAAGAACTTTGGGGATGGAGATCGGAACTCCTCAACAGACAGCAGCAATTCACTCGGAATCAGAGCAGTAGCCTTATAACAGTGTACCTTTTCACCACCTAGTTTTTTTCTTAATTGTGCAGATCCACTCGAAAGGTCTGAAGTTTGGCATGTACACGAACGTGGGCGAAGTGACGTGCAAGCTGTACCCTGGATCCAGGGGCTTCTTTCAAGTCGACGCACAAACCTTCGCTGATTGGGGTGTCGACTATTTGAAGGTATAAAGGCCTTTGCATCTAAGTATTGAGATGACTTATAGAGCGTCCAGTGGCACCTTCACTCACACTAGATGGGTGAAGAAGCCACTCGGCGCTGCAGTGCCTGGGACATTGTTTTAGATGGAGTAGGCTTGCCCAAATGCCCAGCACCTATACCATCCTGACAGCTTAATCGGCCTAGCCCACAGGAAAGACAAAGGCATAACTACCCACTAAATTAAAAATTTAAAATACCCCCAACATTTTAGCTTCAAATTAGCATGTCTCATAAACGGTTGAACCGATTTTGATAAAACATGTCCAGTTAATTTTGATAACAGGTTTTCTAGCGAGTGCGCTAGAAAACCAGTTATCAAAATTAAATAATAAAATACGCATGCAAATCGGTTCACCCGTTTAAGAGCTACAGTGCACCAGACATAAACAGACACACACACACACATAGTGGTCAAACTTATGGATCGGGGGTTAAAAATAGACAGAGAAAAGATTAGATTATTTCTCTTTTCCAGGTTGATGGCTGCTTCGTTGAAGATAGCTTTCTAGATGTAGGTTAGTGTCTCACTTTAATTATACCTCATACAATTCCCCCCTCTCTATCTCTCTCTCTCTCATTCTCTCTAGTCTCATTGCACATCTCGAAGCGCTCACAGCCTAGTTGGCCTAGCCGTTCTTTATCGATTGGCAAAGTTAAGCAACAACGGATGGGTCAGTCCAAGGATGGGTGACCGCTAGTGGCAATTATATCAGACACCAGGGTTGGCCACTACATCATTACATACGATTACCTACCCCTCTACTCTCATTTTTCTCAGCCAGAACTAGAAAAATATTAACAGGAATTTCAAGGTGATTTCAAGATTACCAACGGGAGAAATCTTGACCCCTTGTGTAAGATGTATGCCTTCTTCCAGCTTACATCGAGCTGGGCCGCTATCTGAACCAGACCGGTCGGCCCATGGTCTACTCTTGCAGCTGGCCCTATTACAAGCAGTTCATTTACAATATTACCGAGGTACGTACACTATATGCAATAAGGTTGACATTCGAATATTAGACGTTAGGTCGAAATTATGTTTCGTATTGTTTATTGCTGCTACCATTTGTTTCTGTGGGGACAAGATTTTATTGGGATTTTATATGCGGATTCTATGGGATTTAGCTCGGTGGATGAAGGCGAAATAGGCTGTTTGCGAAGTAGTCAAAATGAGAAGTAGACCCGGCGCCCGAAGGGCGTATTCGGGTAAAAACTAAATTTCCTGTTTCTCTTAGCTACCGTACTCGCTGATAGGGCGACACTGCAACATGTGGCGTGACTACCACGACGTGTTTCCTCAGTGGAACTCTTTCGTGGCCTGTATTGTACCTTCTTTTCCTGGCGTATGCGGGTAAAAAATATTTTCCTGTTTCTCTCAGCTACCCTACTCGCTGATAGGGCGACACTGCAACATGTGGCGTGACTACCACGACGTGTTTCCTCAGTGGGGCTCCGTCAAAATGGTCATACAGTACTTCGAGCGGCGGTATGACGTGATGAGACTACACCACGGGCCTAGGACCGGCTGGTTTGACCCTGATATGGTCAGTGAGACATAGAAACCACTTTTGCTAAGGCATTTGAAAGAGGTACGGTCGGCCTAGAATACGCCATAGAGCGCCAATACAACAAAAAGGGGTATCCTAGCGTGTGGCCGACTGTACATACTGTAAGGAGAAAAGTTCGTAAGCATAAATGGAGTCACAGTAAAGTTAAACATGCGTGATTTCCGCCCCTGCACGGAAAAATCGCCTAATTTGATCTATGGCTGTTCGTTTTATTTTTTTAATTAATTATACATGGACAATACTTATTTTATTTTAATTTCTTTGACACCAAATTCAATGATACCTATACATACATATAGCATAATATTTAGAGAAGCAAAACTGTTATTTCGTTTTATTTTCGTTTTTTTTTCTGAATGGACCGATTTTATTGTTTTTTAAGGGTTTTTTTACTTTCTGTGTAGTCCCATAAAAAATGGTGAAGATCTGATAAAGAACTTCTGAGATGGAGAACGGAACTCCTCAACGGACAGCAACAGATCACTCGCAATCAGTGCAGTAGCTTAATAACAGTGTACCTTTTCACCAGTGAAGTCTGTTTACACATTTTTGGTATTCACTAATCAGGCCAAATTCGGTACGCAAAGTTTTTTGTTCGAAAGTCCGTTATTAGCTTAATCTTATCTTTAGACAATATTGAGAAACTAATTTCAATATTTTTTATTTTGGTCCAGTAGTTTGGATTGTACAACGTTTCAAAGATACGGTTTTATGACGTCACGCGACGGTCTGCATACTGTTGGCGGTCATAGGAACAAAACATTTTAGCGCATAAAAACAAAACTACTGGTGCAAAATAAAAAATATTTAAATTAGTTTCTCAATATTGTCTAAAGATAAGTTTAAGCCAATAACGGACTTTCGAACAAAAAACTTTGCGTACCGAATTATGCTCATCAGGAACATAAGGCTCTTAAAACAGTTTTCCATTCCATTCATTATTTTCTAAGGAACCTTATGCAGAACCCTTTATGGTTCCCCAGCTAAAAGTGGGCACGGGCACCCTCAATGCGGGACAGAGTCGCGCGCAGATGGCTGCCTTCGCCATGATGTCTGCGCCTCTCATCATCAGCTGCGATATGAACCAGGTACGCTTCTACATATAATACAACGTTTTAAAAAAACCGGCCGAGTGCGAGTTGGACTCGCGGACGAAGGGTTCCGTACCATTATCTATAAAAAAACGGCAAAAAAATATGTCTGTTTTATGGGAGCCCCCCTTAAATATTCGTTTTATTTTAATTTAATTATAATTTAACTAAATATTCTGTGAATATTTCAAGCGTCTACCTTTTGCCGTTATCAATAGCAAGCAAAAAATCACGTTTGTTGCATGGGAGCCCCCTTAAATATTAATTGTATTCTGTTTTATAGTATTTATTGTTAGCGACATAGTGCTTCTGTCAGAAAACCATGAACAACTGGAAAACATGATACAAGAACTGGATAAAGAAAGCAGAAAGTGTGGTTTGGAAATGAATGCAGATAAAACGTGCGTCATGACCAACCGAGCTAAGATACCGGTACAAGTCGGCCCTGTGAAGCTAAACTATGTCGAAAACTACACATACCTAGGACAACAAATTTCTTTTAAAGACCATACAACTGGAGAAGTCGAACGAAGAATAAAAATCGCCTGGAGGAGATATTGGGCACTAAAGCACATCTTCAAATCTAAGCTGCCAATACACATAAAAAAGAAGGCGTTCGAGACAGTTATTAGCCCTACACTTCTTTATGGGTGTCAGAGCTGGGCTCTAACTAAAGAAGTAATCCAGAAGTTACAGAGGTTTCAGAGAGCAACGGAACGAAGTATGATGGGCCTAAAACTGAGAGACAGAGTAAGATGTGTAGACATAAGGAAACACACAGAACTAATAGATGTAGCTGAACAAGCATGCAGACTAAAATGGCGCTGGGCAGGTCATGTCGCGCGAATTAGAGATGGCCGCTGGAGCGAACGAGTGCTACACTGGTGGCCGCGAGACCAGACTCGGCCTCGTGGCCGACCACACCGCCGCTGGAGTGATGATGTGGTGCGAATAGCAGGACCACACTGGACTAGACTCGCCACAGACAGAGCTAAATGGCATGAGATGGAGGAGGCTTACACCCGATCTTGGGTACCCAAGCAAACATAAAAATAATGGGTAAAAGTGACTTAGAAATATAGTTTTATTTAAGATAGATAATTTACATACCTGCTTATTTAAGGAAATTTGTTTTTTTTATGGTTTTGGGAAATAAAGGCTTTATTATTATTATTATTATTATGTATGTCTATCGTAAAGATTCACGGGACTACAGAGTCCCGGTCCTTTAGCCGGCGTGCGTGGGGACGTATCCAACACGTAGAGGCCCGTTTGACAGCTTTGATCTTATGTAACGTGGTGCACCTGTTGGTTCCCCCAGAGTGCAACAAACACACAAAAATACACTTGAGGGTTCCCATCAGGTGCACCACCCACATTGACCTGGTGCGACGTGACCATGCGCATCCTCAAGGTCCATCCTGCGAGAGTACCATACACCAAAATACACTCGCAGTACTTTCCCGTCAAAAGCACAGGTCACGCCGACCTGATGCAATGTGGGTACACTAATTGGGTCCACCCCCAGAGCACACCACAACACAAAATGCACTCTGGTGGCTTTCCCGCAAAGAGCACAAGCTATTGTAGGGTTGGGTAGGAACAAAGAATTGGGTTATGGGGATGCGTATGGATGGACTGGGTATCTGGGCTATGGAGTTGTGACAACGGTCGTCTGCCACTAAAATGTCTCAACTTATTAAATTGGCAGACGGTGACTTGCTGCTCACTAAATGGGCCACCTAAATATGCCGCCGCTTATGGGCTAGCCCTGGACAGCAAGGTGGCAACATCGTTGTGAACAGCTCAGGGTGTCGAGAGGTGTGCGCCGCTTTCTACCCAGTGACTGTAGTGTGGTAGCTACAGTCACAGTGCCAACTCGCGTCTTATGCATCTTTCACTTCCACCCTGCGAGCATATAGCTCTTGCGCTCCACTCTGGACGGCCGGTAAAGGCAAGCCAGAGGTGAGGGTCCCGGTCCTCTTGGATTCCAATCCACTCTTGTACAAAGACGTGGATGCGAGGACCAGTTTTCGACCCTCGGAAGACTCGGGTCCGTGGTACCGCCACATACCAACAGCTCGCCACAAGCTGCCCTGCGGTGGAGGAACCATAATGGTCCCTCCATTCCCTTAGTCGCCTTTTACGACACCCACGGGAAGAAATGGGTTGGTCCAATTCTTTACCTCCCGGGAACCACACGGGGGTTACCTCCCGGGAACCACACGGGGGTTACCTCCCGGGAACCACACGGGGGAGTACCTCCCGGGAACCACACGGGGGTTACCTCCCGGGAACCACACGGGGGATATTATTATTATTATTATTGTTATAGAGGCAATAGAGAAACATCATCTGTGAAAGTTTCAACTGTCTAACTATCACGGTTCATGAGATACAGCCTGGTGACAGACGGATAGACAGACAGACGGACAGCGGAGTTTTTGTAATAGGGTCCGGCTTTACCCTTTGTTACGGAACCCTAAAAAGGCCCTAACCCTTTTTGCAGGGTGTAACCTGCTGGTCAAACAGCGCTCGAAAATAGCCCTTATTGAAATTAACACCTTTTTTTCGATATTTTAAAAACGGTTATATTTACGGTGGATATTTTAGAGTATAGGAGGATGACATTTCTGTAAATACTTTGTAGTATTTATTCACCGCTTATCTCTAGACTGCGCAGATTTTCAGCATGTGCCATCGACAAGTAGGAATGACTGTTGTTTGTCGTTTGCAGGTGACTGAAGAAGACAAAAGCATACTACTGAACCTGGACCTTATCGCTATTGCACAAGACGACAAGGGGTTGGCGGCCAAGCCTGATCGGGTACGTACTTTACAGGGAATTTTGATTTTCTAAGGTCCACTTGAGTCAACCAGGGTTAGCCTATGCAAATGCACCTACAAACTTATTGTTAAATTTGAGCTAATACCAAAAACAAAGACGTTTAGAAAAAAAAACTATTTTGAGTTTATAAAATAAAAATTTTATAATCCACTTTTTTACAGAACCGACGTCCTGTTGACCAGTAATTCTGTAACACGTTGTATTTGGTTCCACAGCTATCCCCATTCACCACAGTATGGGTGAAGACACACGCCCCATACAAGGGCAACCGACATCCCTCACACAGCTTCGCATTCATAAACTTAGGACAGTACAGTGATGAGACGACAATCACTCCCTCGGAGTATGGACTTAACTGCACCGATGGGTATACTGTGATGGTTAGTGGTTTTGACTCTATGGTTAACGTGCCTTCCGAAGCACGAAAGCGCTCAGATATTATTGCCACTAGCGGTCACCCATCCATGGACTGACCGCGGCCGATGTTGCTTAACTTTGCCAATCAATAGGGATTTTTCCAAATGTCAAATTTGACAGCGATTCGCGAATTATCGCGCAACTAAATCTGTGGTTTGTATGGAAACCACAGATTAATAGACTGATTTTGACAGTTATTCGGGCTATTTTTGATGCCTGGAAAAAACCCCATTAAGAATGGCTAGTCCAACTAAGCTGTGACCAATTATAGGGTGAAAGGGTATACTTACCATGTGGTCCCATAAAAAAATGGTGCAGATCTGATGAAGAACTTTAGAGATGGAGAACGGAACTCCTCAACGCACAGCCGCAGATCACTCGAAATCTCGACAAAGAAACCGATTCGGGAAAGAGCTCATAACTTTTAAACCGTTGGACCCGGTTGTTGTTGATAATCGTTAAGGTCCAGTAGTAGGCGCAACTAGCGCCGCCAATGAACCTGCAAAATCCCAACGAGGGGCTTAACTATTTTTAGGACCTAAGGTTTGGATTCCAGATCCTAGAACCTACGAACCACTTTTTCACTAACATTTTGCAGGAGAGTTTTAAGCAAAAAACGCATCCAAAAAGAAGATATGATTTTTTTTCATTGGCGGCGCTAGTTGCGACTACTATTGTGCCTTAAGGCTCGGTATAAGGCTAACTAGCGCCACCAATGTTAAAAAAAACATATCTTTCTTTAGAAGAAGTTTCTGGAAAAATCCTAAGATGAGCCTATGCGCCATGCTTTTCTAGATTTTTAAGTGTAGATACCCTCTTCGAAATTTACTTTTAAGCTAAAAAGTTTTCGATAAGCGCCAAAAACGGCCGTTTTTGGCGGTTATCGAATTTTTTTTAGCTTAAGATTAGAAATTGAGTTGGGTACCTACACTTAAAAATCTAGAAAAGCATGGCGCATGAGCTTATTTTAGGATTTTGTCAGAAACTTCTTCTGAAGGGAGATATGATTTTTTCAACATTGGTGGCGCTAGTTAGCCTTATACCGAGCCTTAAGACATGTCACAGGTTCTTTGGGCGGTGCCCACTAACTAATACGATTACCTACCACCATGTTTATGACTGTAAGCATAATTATTATATTTTCAGGACGTGTATACCGATGTCTACATAAGAAATATTACATTGGATGAATCGCTAATTGCCGTGGTACCAGCCCAAGGTAAAAATATTTAGATAGATAGAGAACTATTTATTGCACAACAGAAAGAATATTACAGATCACTTTCACAACAAAATTTAGTACAAATGGCGGCCTTGTAGCTAAAAGCTATTAGGTATTTATTTAAACTTTCCTTTGTGTAGGCCGAATAAGTTGTCAGGATGGTATAGGTGCTGGGCAAGCCTACTCCGTCTAAAACAATGTCCCAGGCACTGCAGCGCCGAGTGGTCTCTTCACCCATCTAGTGTGAGTGAAGGTGCCACTGGACGCTGTATAAATCATCTCATTGCGTAGATGCATATGTGGCACTATTATTTCAGATTATTTATCTGATGCGTTTATTTTATTTGTTTCAGATGCTGTGGTGTACACGTTATACCCATTATGAAGAATATTAGTTTGAATTCTTCGTTCCTTTCTCTTATTTCTTACGTAAGTAACCTTTATTTATTATTGGCAGTAAGTAGCCTAAATATTTTATTTATTATTTTTTTTGCGACACATAATTATTTTAAGTGAATTAACTAAGTTACCTTAATATTAATTGCCAATTTAATTTATTTAAACATAACTGCGAATGTACTTAAAATACTAATGTTCAAATTATGTGCCCAAATTATTATTGTGATATTAGAATGTTTAATAAAATTACCAACTTAAAGAACCGTCTTAGTTTGTCTACTTTAAAAATAAACACGGTAACTTAAACATGTAGCAAAATAATTTGGTCCGAAACAGGTCGAATCGCGGTTATTTTTGTAGGTAATTTGCCACCATTTTGTACTACATTTTGTTGTAAGAAGTTATCTGTAACATTCTTTCTGTTTTGCAATAAAGAGTTCTCTATCTATCTATTATCCCAGCGTTTTAACCGCAATTCGACTCGTTTCGAACCAGGCTATGTGTGAATTTATCGCGAAACATTAAAAGTTACTTTGTAACAAAATATACGTTTCCAGATTTTAAAACAGTTATCGCATTTATTAAAGTATTTATCAAAGCACCTTTAGGAAGAGCTGGCTGCAGGGTGCGTGAATAATAACACCAGTTTGAAGTGTAGAATGTGAATGAATAATTTATTTACAGCATGCAGTATTTATACAAAATCTTACGAACTAATTAACCAATCAAATATTTACAAAATATAACAACCAATCACAAGACGCGCATTTTAGCCAATTACGTAGCTAGTCGCCGCCGCGCGGGCCCACGCTCCGTGGAGGGCGAACGAGGGGCGACTCGCGGGGCGAGGAGGACCGAGGCACGCGCGAACGAGGGGCGACTGCGGGGCGAGGCAGACAGAGGCACGCGGCGCGCGGCACGTAAATACGCGGGCGCCGAAAATATCGCCAGCAGTGCCTGCGGAGCGTCTTGAGAGGTGGTCGCGTATGCGATGCAGCTACAGGGCTCCCCTTCAAGCGAAGCGTACCGGCAGCTTGACGGCTCGTCCGCATCTTGTCTGGCGCGGCGCGTCGCTGGTTCTCAGTATGCTTGCAGCGGGTGTGGCGTCGTCTTGTGTGACGGTGTAGGCAGGCTTTAGGCGGTCGATGGAGATAGTCGACTGTCGGCCTGGAAGTTGCACGAGATACGTCTTGTCGTTTCTCTTCAGCACACGGTATGGTCCATCGTATGGCGGGTGTAGCGGCTTCTTGACGGCATCAACCCGCACGAAGACTTGCTCACAGCTTTTCAGGTCTGGATGGACGAAGGTTGCTTTCGTGTTGGAGTGTGGTTGAGCTGGTACTGGCTTGAGGCTTTGGATGCTCTGGCGTAGTCGGTCGACGTAGTTGTAGTCCATCGTCTCGTCGTCGGAGGTTGATGGGACGAAAAAATCGCCGGGCAAACGTAAGGTGCGGCCGTAGGTGAGTTGCGCTGCGCTCACGCCGGTGTCAGTGCGTGCGGCGGCGCGCAATCCAAGCAGTATAGTAGGTAGCTCGTCGATCCATTGCGAGTTGCCTTGTAGGCGTGCTTTCAGTGCAGTTTTCATAGAGCGATGCCATCTTTCGACCAATCCGTTGCTTTGCGGATGGTAGGGCGTTGTACGGATTTTCTGTGCGCCTGTTAGTTTGGTCAGAGCAACAAACAGTCGGCTTTCAAATTGCCTTCCTTGATCCGTAGTGATTATAGCAGGGCAGCCATAACGGGCTATCCAGTTTTCGTAGACGCTCTTCGCTATGGATTCTGCGGTTATTTCTTCGACTGGAACTGCCTCGGGCCATCTAGTTGAGCGGTCCACCATAGTGACGAGCAGCGTTACCAGATTGGGTATTTTTCTCGCAATTCTGGGTAAAAATTTGGCTCCTGGAGAAATTTTGGAGAAAAGAAATCTTTGGAGAAATGTTTGGAGAAACAGAAAACACAGTGGAGAGTTTTGGGTACTTAATTTTTAAATACTTTTGGGTAGAAATGACGTCATAGATGAAGAGGATAATAATATGATTGTCATAAATATATTAAATTTATTTGAATAAACTTTCTTTATACGATTTAGTTTGTTTTATGTCAATACCATAGACAAAAAGTTTAGTTAAACTACAGTGAATGCCATTTGTTTGTAGTTTTACTGGTAGAACCACTAACAAAAACATTGTCTTTAATACTACCAGGCGAAATATGCCTTAGAATGAGGGAAAAAGCGAGCCTTTGGGTAAAACCATGGAAAATAGTATCGTTTTGGAGAAAAAATAATTTAAATTTGGGGAGAAACAGAAAAACGCATCTGGCAACCCTGGTGACGAGGTAGCGGTGTCCTTGCGGGGAGGGCGGGAGCGGGCCAACGATGTCGATGTGTGTGTGCGTGAATCGGTCGGTTGTTGGCGGAAACGATGAGATAGCGCTGTTTGTATGGCGCTGAATCTTCGCTCGCTGACATGGAATGCATGCTTTTGCCCATTTCCCGACGTCAGCTTGCATGGATGGCCAGAAGTATCTCTCTTGTATGAGTTTGCGTGTGGCTCGCACTCCAGGGTGACTTAGTCCGTGTACGGCGTTGTATGCAGCGTACCGGAAGTCTTCTGGTATATACGGTCGTATATTCGGTGTGGAGCATTCGCAGAGAATCTTCTTTGTTGCAGTAGGTATAGACATTTTCTTCAGAGTGAGGTTTTCTTGTTGCATGAGTGTTTGTATGGAGCTGTCTTTTTCTTGAGCGTCGGCGAGTTGTTCGTAGTCGATGGGAGAGGGCGTTGCGATCGCTTCTACTCGTGATAACGCGTCGGCCACTACGTTATCAGCGCCGCTGATATGGCGAATGTCCGTAGTAAACTCGCTTATGAAGAGGATTTGCCGGGTTCTTCTTGGCGTTTCGCTGTTGCAGTTGAGCTTCGTAAAGGCGTATGTGAGTGGCTTGTGGTCGGTGAAGATTATTAGCGGTCGGCCTTCGAAAGTTTTGCGGAAGTGTTTTACAGCCATGAAGATCGCAAGCAGTTCTCGATCGTAGGTGCTGTACTTGACTTGCGCTTCTGAGAATTTCTTGGAGAAGTAGCCGAGTGGTTGCCAAGAGTTGTTCACATATTGGTTCAATACGGCGCCGGCACAGGTACCAGATGCATCGCTCATAAGTGCGAGCGGGACGGAGTGATGGGGGTGAGCGAGAAGGACTGCGTCTTGAATGCTGCGCTTGCATTGGTCGAAAGCTTTCGTTGTTTCTTCGCGCCATTGGATGACTGTCTTATCTCGCTTCTTTGCGCCGTGCAGATAGGAGTTGAGGGGTGCTTGCACTGCTGCTGCGTTTGGGATGCATTCGCGATAGTAGTTGAGCATGCCCAGGAATCGTCTTAGCTCTTCGATAGTACTTGGCTTGGGGTACTGCGTTATTGCCTGTACTTTATCGGCAGGCGGTTTGATTCCGTGTTTGTTTACGGTGTAGCCGAGGAACTTTACTTCTTGTTGGCCGAAAACGCATTTGGACGGGTTGATAGTGATACCGTATTCTTCAAATCGCTGTAGTACTGTGCGTAGGTGAAGTCGGTGTTGTTCTTCGTTGTCGGATGCCAGTAGTACGTCGTCGACGAACGGAAATGCGTAGTCGAGTCCTCTCAGTACTTCATGTATGAATCGTTGGAATGTCTGTCCCGCGTTTCGTAGGCCGGGACACATTCGAGGAAACTCGTAGAGACCGAATGGAGTGATGATGGCGGTCTTTTCGATATCAGCTTCTGCGACTTGTATTTGTTGGTAGGCTCGGTTGAGGTCGAGAGTTGAGAAGATCGTCTTGCCATGGAGTTGGTTTGTGAAGTCTCGTAGCCGTGGGATTGGGTAGCGATCGGGCTTGGTTACCGAGTTGAGTTTTCGGTAGTCGCCACATACTCGCAGATCACCGTTCTTCTTGGGCACAACGTGTAGAGGGCTGGCCCACGGGCTCTTGCTGGGGCGGCACAGGCCTTGTTGCATCATGTTCTCAAACTCTCTTCTGACGCCTGAGGTGCGGTGAGGTGGGAGGGGTCGCGCTCTCGCGTAGAGTGGCGGGCCGGTTGTTTCTATGTAATGTTCGACGTTGTGTTTCGGGCTCAGTTTCATGGACGAGAGGCGAGTTGTACCGGGGAATTCAGCCAGTATGTCGTGGAATGAATCCCTGTGGTCGATGCTTCTTATTGTCGGCGTGCTGGTGTAGCATATCGGTGCGTTTATAGCGAGGTTCGTCACGTTGTCGATAAGCCGTCGGTTCTTCAAGTCGATGATGAGATTGTGATGGTTGAGGAAATCGGCTCCCAGTATAGGTTTGTTCACGGCGGCGACGATGAACTTCCATTTGTATGGTCTTCGCAGGTTAAAGTCGAGCTGGAGCGTTTTTTCGCCGTAGGTAGTTATGAGAGTGTTGTTGGCGGCGAAGAGTTTGAATGGCAGTGGTTTTTCCGTGGTTCCTTTCATTCGGTATAACGGATATATTAGCGCCCGTGTCTACCAAGAATGTGAGCTTGCTGTTCTTGTCGGTTACGAATAGGCGGTGAGATTTTTCTGTCGCGCAGGAGTCCGCCGCAGCCAGCGCAGGGGTTAGTTTCCCGCCTTTTTCTCTTCGAACGTGCAGGGAGTAGTGCAGCGTCGCGCATCGGCGCCAAACTTGCGATGATAGTAGCAGTACGGCGAGGGAGATGGAGTGCCGTTACGAGAGCGAGACAGAGAGTTGTGCCTCGAGTGACGTCGTCGATGGTGATAGTTGTTGTTACGGCGGTATGGCGAGCGAGCGCGTTGATACTGCGATGACTTGAGTTCGGCGACTTCGAGTGATAGTTTTCGTATCTCTTCGATGAGGAACTGCGTAGGGTCGGGCATTTGAGTTTGTTGCCGAGGTATTGGCGGGCTTGGCTGGATCTCGGTGGAGGTAGCGGCGATTTCGGTGTTCTGTTCCATCATTTTGTCGGCCAGTAGTGCGAGGTCGTCGAGTGCGGTGGTCTTGCTGATGCTGTCGCTGACGAGTAGGACTGATCGGACGTGCGGTGGCAGGTGGTTCATCCACATCATGCGCAGGGTAGAGTCGGGAACTGCGTCTCGTGCTAGGCCTCGCATTCTGCGTAGAAGTTGGCTGGGTCGCTGGCCTCCAAGTTCCATTTCTTGAAGTAGTTTTTGTAGGGAACGGTCTGCGCTGTCTTCGTACACGGAGATGAGTCTCTCTTTGAGCGTCTTGTATGGGTCATCGGATGGGTTGGAGAGTAGGTCTGCTACTTGTTCGACGTCTTGCCGGTGAAGTTTAGCGATGAGGAGCTGGGCCAGTTGGTGTTGGCTCTTCTTCAGTCCGGCTGTGGCAAACTCGAAGCTGTGAAACCATAGACGAACACTGTCGCGCCAAAATTCTGGGATGAAGTTGGAGAATCCGATGTTTTCAACCTCGTGCGTTCTTGTGATCGTTGGTGCGCCGGACGATGTTGAAGCTGAAGGTCCGGGTTGTTGCGTGTTGTTGCCAGGTGTATCGTTTGAGTTCGTCATTTTTCTTGAGTTCTGGCACGGAATAGGGTCACCACTTTAGGAAGAGCTGGCTGCAGGGTGCGTGAATAATAACACCAGTTTGAAGTGTAGAATGTGAATGAATAATTTATTTACAGCATGCAGTATTTATACAAAATCTTACGAACTAATTAACCAATCAAATATTTACAAAATATAACAACCAATCACAAGACGCGCATTTTAGCCAATTACGTAGCTAGTCGCCGCCGCGCGGGCCCACGCTCCGTGGAGGGCGAACGAGGGGCGACTCGCGGGGCGAGGAGGACCGAGGCACGCGCGAACGAGGGGCGACTGCGGGGCGCGGCAGACAGAGGCACGCGGCGCGCGGCACGTAAATACGCGGGCGCCGAAAATATCGCCAGCAGTGCCTGCGAAGCGTCTTGAGAGGTGGTCGCGTATGCGATGCAGCTACACACCTGCAAAAAGGCTTCATTTTCCACACTGCCTTTAAAATGTATATTTTCACATGACAAAGGCTTGGAACAGTAAATAATAGACACTGGAATAACTGAATAACTACGGCAGCGGGCGAAAATACTGGGCTGCAAATTTGTAATGCCGCATATTTGTGTACAAATTGGTACAATAGGCATTTGCATCTATTTATTGACGATTTATACAGTTCGCAGCAGTGGATTTCGTATGCAGTGCATTTTGTACTTAAATTTTCAGTCATTTTCATAGATTTATATGATGATTGTTATGAATTGTTTGGCCGCGAATTCGTCCGTTTTTCCTATACATATCTATATCGATAGGAGCGCAGGCGAAATCGAGGGAAATAACTAGTAATGTAATAGCTTGGGTTATTCTGATATCTAAGCTAGGTATCTCCATTCCAAATGTTAGCCAAATCCGTCCAGCCGCTTCAGTGTGAAAGAGAAGTAACTCAAAAACTTTCACACCAACTTTTGCATTGGAAATATTAAGTAGTGGGATGATTTATACAGTGTCACATCTCCCTCTACTTGCACGAGATGGGTGAAGTGACCACTCAGACAAGGTCCACTAAAGTAAGAACCCTTATACAGGGCAATATTTTTAAATATAGCTGTGTTCCTGAAACACCTCAACATTAAAATGCGATTTCCAACAACTTTTGTTCTACGACTTTGGTAAAAGCACCATTTTATTATTCCACATATTTTTTTATTTAAAAAATTATTCTCTACGTAAAAAAAAATGGAACTTAGTTACAAATAGGAGCAGGTGATGCTGGAAAGGTGGCGGAGAGTGGAGGGGCACGAAAGCGCGCCGCGTAGGCAGCGCTGAAATGGTAAGTAGAAATGCAAACTTTTAAAGGCTAAGAAACGTCCAGTAAATAAAAATTTTCGCCCTATGCGAAAAGTCGTAGAACCAAAGTTGTTGTAAATCACATTTAGAAGTCGACGTAAGTATTTCAGGAATAAAGCTATTTAAAAATTACCCTGTATTCGAATGTAAAACAATCCGTGGCTCAATATATCACATGGAAATCATATTTGGAAGTCGACATGTTTCAGGAATAAAGCTATTTAAAAATTACCCTGTATTCGAACGTATAACAATCCGTGGCTCAATATATCACATGGAAATCATATTTGGAAGTCGACATGCTTCAGGAATAAAGCTATTTAAAAATTACCCTGTATTCGAACGTAAAACAATCCGTGGCTCAATATATCACAAAAATATCAATTCCATTGTCCTTTGCGTTCGCATACAATACGATTCATCATAAAATGTAAATCGGGCCGTGGAAAGTTTATTTTACACATTCCCCAAAGGCTGAAACCTGAAAACAGAATACTGAACAGAGAAAATACCGCAGGTTTATTCAAAAGCTTTCGACAAGAATCTAGAGAGGCAAGGTTTTTCAGAGGTTGCGGGTTCAAATCCTGTCACGAGCAAATTTTTTTACATTATAAATACCTATCTTTATAAAGTTCCCTAGCACGGGTTAGTGCTTTAGAAAATACAAAAAGGTTTTATAGTTTATTCTCTAGCATGGAGTCTCATGATGTCAAGTATAGGTAAATGTACAGTATTTTACACTCCACGTTCACAGTTATTTTATCTCCCGCCAAAAGTATACAAGGTGTTGTTTTGTAAAGTGGCACCCGACTCAAGGGTGATTCGGTACTTACACGATATAAAGCAAAAAAAAAACAGTGAAATACTCAAAAATCATCAAATTGTGGCCTACCTTAAAAATAGATGCAAATATCTAAGCTTAATGGTAGACATGGTTGGATACTTTCGGACACTATTCAAATGCCACATTCTAATAAGATGCAAAACCCGGGCATGTTGTTAAGAGATATTATTATGTCTGTCCTTTCGAGTGACTCTGACTAGCGCCACTGAATGGACAAATACGACTATTTTATTTATTGTAAAGATTTATTTTATTTATTTTGTGAAGTTTCTGCCCTCCCGGGTAGAGGCGTTCTGTTATGTGAAAAAATATTATATGAACAGTTCATTGGAAAAGTTTGTGCGGTTTTATGTGGTAGGTAGGTATTATGTCTGAGTAAAATATTGTCATATTTTATTTTAACGTCCACGTACTCGTACATAGTATGATTGTAGGAAGACCACACAACAATCGGCTGGTTGGGTATTTTCCAGTTATAATCATAAGTAGAACAATATTTTAGATTAGTAATGACGGAGATAAGTAGGTATCTACTAAACAAAAAAGATACCCCCGACAAGTTAGCTTCAAATTAATATATCTCAAAAACGGCTAAACCGAATTTGATAAAACATATCTAAGAACACTTGCTAGAAAACCTGCTTGCAGATAAAATAAACCGCATCAAAATTGGTTCACCCGTGTAAGAGTTACGTACGGCGCCACAGCATACACATACCCACACACACACACACACACCCACCCACACACGTAATGACGACGTCTTTTAGGGTTGGGGGTTAAAAAATTCAGTCATAATTTTTATGGCATGTCAGTTATAAGGATGTAAGTAATCAATCACCAATCAAACTCCAAAGATACCGTTATCTTGGCACTAAATAAAATATGTGACGTCACTTATGTATTACAAAGCCGTAGGTCTATTTTAATTTACCTGTCAAACTGATTATAGGGTGCATCAGCTTTCAGATCACCGCAATAAGCTCTCAACAAGCGCAGGACCAATCAGCGTCCAGTCAATAAGCCAATCCGCGCACGCCACGTCACCCGCTCTGACGCACGGGCCCACTTACCGTCCAATTGAATTTGGAACCGGTGGACATTTCAATTTTCGAAATGGCCGAATCGTGTACACCTTGTATATCACTAATTAACTCTGCACTGTATTTCATGTGGGCTATTGTGTACACCCTGTATAGCAGTAATTAACTCTGCACTTATTAACGCTGCATTTCATGTGGGCTAGGCCGATTAGTTGGGAAAGCGTTCTTTATCTAAACGTGTTCCATCCAGGCACCGCAGCGTGGTTATTCCACCATAGGTGGACAGACAGTCAGCGGAGGCAGAGTAATAGTTTGGCACCCTTAATATTTAATACAGCCCTAAATACTAAAGCAGAAAATAAACATTCAAAAGTATACCGTACCGAGTAGAAATAGACGGCAGAGCCCTGACATTCCCAGCAAATAATAGTGGAAGAAATAAAATAAAGTTGGAAAAAACGACCATCCCTTACGTCCGGAAATACGGACAAATTGCATTGTGCGGAATTATTTTCGGACCACATCTCTCACCTGTCAGCGCTTGTACACCGAGCGCCGGGTAAAGAAGTTACAGTCACTTAACGCTTACCACATGCGATGTGTGAAACTGACAGTGTAGTTAGACGCCTCAGAGTTGGGTGGGGGAGCCAGACTGACCCACAAACTTGAAATCGCAAAATCACAGAATGGTGGCTCAGTCCCGCTTTTTCCACAATAACACGCTATGAATCGGCTGTTGAAGGGTTGTCATTGTCAGAAAACCAGGGGCCTTAGCCTGTAACGCAATGGTGACAAAATGGGCTCTCACTTTACGGCTTCAATTACGATTTGTTAATGCTGTCGGTCCTTTTAATGTTTTTGTAGTACAGAAAAGAATATTCTGATTCTACTTCTAGAGGATTAATCCACTGGTTGTAGGAGAAAATAGAGGAAACCCCGGTTTTGTCTTTCTGCTGGGACGCCATCGATACGCCATTGCGTTACAGGCTAAGGCCCCAGCCCCAGCCCCCGTAGCGCATTTACCTCTGTCGCATGCGCCTTTTTACGTGGAGCCGCGCGCGCGACTTTGAATCGCAAATGTGAGCATGAGCTTATGCGCGACCCAAATCCTTCCGATTTTATCATATTTTAAATTCAGTGACAAAATAGCTTTTGGCATAGGAATAATTTCAAATTGCTGAATAAGACGCGGCCTCGCGGGAGACTTAAATGGCGTGTCGAAATGTCAAAAATATCAATAAGTCGCGCGCGTTTTTTTAAATCTCTGTTGGGCATGCTCCATGCGCGAGTTACTTGCAGCGCGCGCACTAGTAAGCTATAAAACGGAAAAAAAGCGCGCGCGACTTCAATGAGCTACGCTACGGCGGCAGGGGTCAGTGAGGCGCACTTTTTTTGTTATTCGCCCCATCCCACTTTTCAGTGGCTGTCTGGAAGAAATACCTGTTAGCAATAAGGTCCGGTTATACCATTTATACCGTGTATATTAATTATCTTTTTACTTTTTTGTTTGAATCCTCTATTGTATTTTGTTGATAAAATTTCGTCGTGGGTAAAAGTTTAAGACCCAATATGTCATGGCGCGAAAACATACACAAGCTTTGGTTGCTTCGAAAGACCATATATCAGATTCAGATTCAGATTCAATTTTTTTATTCAATATGCAATAAATAAATTATTTACATTGAACGTCAA